>OY757918.1:56301393-56306393 GCA_963585895.1 Sepioteuthis lessoniana
AGAATGTTTTATTTTCAATGGTGAAATTTGATGAACCTGAAGTGAGAGAAGAGGGTATAAAAAGAATTTTGCCCATTAAGTAGGTTAATATTTATTCATACAAAACTGGTTGAAGTACTTGTGCCAATTTATTGAAACATTTTTAAGATTACATCTGATTTCACCAAATATTATTAAAGCAGAACAAATTGCATTTAAAAATTAAACTCAAATTATTTTTTATATTCTTTCAGAAGAGGGAAGCTAGTCAAGAAAAGATTTAAAAAGATCCCAATGATCAACTTTAAAGCTGTGCACTGGACTGATTTAATTGATTTGTCAGTAAATGGAGTCTGTGAGCCACCACTCATACTAGACTTTTCTGACAATGAATTACAGAATTCATTGTTAACTAGTGAAAAGGTTAACCTGTCAGATTTCCCTTCACATTCCCAAGGTGTGGAACGGGCAGTTAAGTTAGTAATGGAGGCTTCTCAATCCGTGTATGGCTTTGAAGCAAGGCACCAGCACATACTTGCAAAAGTTTTCTGCCAACAATTGAGACCAGCGTTTTCATCTAAGGGCTCATATATGGAACTATTTGATTCCATATATTAAAAATTATCAAACAATTATTTGTTTTTCCATATTTGTTTATTTGTTGTATTTCAATTCATATCAGGAAAAAGTTGTTTTTTTTAATATATTCACATATTACTGCTTGAATAATAGCATTTTAGATTCGCCACAGGTAAAGCAGGGTGGGGTAGGGGTTCAATTTTCAATTTGAAGTTTTGTTATAATTTATTTATTATATTTCCATAAAATAAAATAAGATTTCCTAATTTAAATACTGAAATTGTTTGGTTTTTACATCAATATTTAGGCCAAGACTGGCAAAATCGAGGACTTTTCAGTACGTGTGTATTCAAAATCTTTCATGCCAAATTACCAAAAAACCGTTGAAGATTCAGATCTAATTTTTGGTATGAGTATTTAATAGGTATATACACAACTTTCAGTGCATCATTCTTTTTGATATTTAAAAAAAAGTGAAAAATCAACCTACCCTAACGTACATACATATATATAAATTCATATACATGTACATACACACACATATATATATATATACACACACATATATATACATACACACACACATATATATATATAACCATGTACATACATATATATATATATATTCATATATATACATGTACATACATACATACATATATATATATATATATACAAATGTACATACATACATACATACATATATATATATATATATATATACAAATGTACATACATACATACATATATATATATATATATATATATATATATACACATGTACATACATATATATATATATATATATACATATATATATCGGTACTGGACATTGGCCTAGCGGTTAGAGTGTTCGCCATTCGCCCGGGAGACCTGGGTTCGTTCCCAGGTCGAGTCATACCAAAGACTCAAAAAATGGTACTTGATACCTCCTTGCTTAATACTCAGCATTATAAGGTACGGATCAAGGGTAAAGTAGAGCAATCTAGGGAAAGGAATAGCGCCCTGCCCTACGCATTGGTGTAGTAAGCTATCGAAAAGGGAGCCTTCGGGTCACCCTCGACTATGGTCGCCAACTTTACTTTACTTACATATATATATACATGTACATACTTATATACATATATATACATATACATACATATATATATACATATATATATATACATGTACATATATATATATTTTTATACATGAATATGCAAATATATACATATACATATATATATATATATACAGACATATATATAAATATATATATATGTACATATGTATATATATATATATATATATATATGTACATATGTATATATATATATATATATATATATATATATATATATATATATATATATATATATATATATATAGGGTAGGTCAATTTTGGAACTGTAAAAAATGGCATTCAAAAAAAAGTTGCAAAATAATGTCAAAAGTTACCACAAGATATATCTTGCTTCAAAAATTTGTATTTATTTGAGGAATCAAACTTAAAGACCAAATACATTGGGATTTTTATCATAGTATACGTGTCACTGGCAACAAGCGTTGCTTAAATAAAACCTGAGTTTTAACAAAAATAAACTAATACAATACACTTATTAATAAATATTTTTAAGTTTTGTATTTCTTTACTTTAAAAATCAAATGAAAATATGAAAATCAGAATAGAATAAAATCACTATATTTAATTTAATATATGAATAACTATTTACATATGCCGTTTTATTTATTGTATATTTCTTATTATATTCACCTGTTGAAATTACCTCCCCCTAAACGATTGTTTACTGTTTATGATTTTAATTATCACGAATATCTCTTGAATTTATCATTAAAATAGAATTAACTATTAAAAAATACCATTTGTATAATTATTTTAATTTGTTTATATATTTTTAAAGTTAGCGTTTATTCATTAAAAAAATTGTTTACGAGCTAGATACGGAAGATGAAAGTGCTATAAAAAAGTAAAAAGGAAAGAGAGGGGTCTAGAAAAAATTTACATTCAATACCAACAGCTTTAACATCAAATCTCCAGAGTAATGTTTCTTCCCCCTCCTACTCATCTTCTCCAATATATATATACACACACACACACCCACACACCCACACACACACAGAGATATATATACATATACCAACAGATGTTGGTATTTAGTAACCTCAGGTCGCCGGACACCAGGGGGAAGGAGGGAGAAGCCAAATGATTGGCTGGGACCCTAAAACGGAAGTGGCACCTTCTCCCCATCGGCGAAAAAAACGAGAAGAAAAGTCAGTTGTTTGACAGGGTTCGTAGCGGGCAGACGAACCAAAGCCAGTATTCCGGGTAGAAGACAAAAGAATATCTGAGACACGAGGGACCCGAGTTCTTCAAGCCAGTATTAAAAATAGCATAAAGTCTATTAGCCCGTAAAAGAAGAAAGATTCTCCAGTGGAACCCCGTCGAAAAATAAGTTAAGTAACTTTGGGATTATTTCTCCTTATACCCAAATTTTATATACCACTCTCTCTCTCTCTCTCTCTCTCTCAATTTGAAGGAAAACGAAAGAACAGAAAAGAAGAAAGACATTTATGTTCATGGACTGTTCATTTATTATATATTTGACACTTTGAAAGTGTATCTCTTTGTATAGTAAAGGATTCATGTATTCTAATGTTATCACGTGGTCTAAGTTGTTCTTTGCAGTTCTGCTACGAGTTCGTTACTTCATGCTTCCTTTTCAGCTTCTATTCACCTTGTGTTATCTTGCTTAGAATTGTCCTATTAATTCCTTTAAAATATCACACAGGAAACCGGAGTTGCCGACTACTACAATATAATATTATTACGTCTCAACCTAGAGGTCCATATCTTCCATTGTCTAGGGGGAGGAAGGAAAGCGACCTGGTGGGTGTGTGGATAGTGTGAAATTTGGAACCCCTTGCCAGCGGTGGTCAGTCTAGCCCTAAATTAATCCCTCACATAATGTGCCAGTTCTTATATGCCTGAGAGAAAAACTCTGAACGAGGACTTATTCTATAAGGGATCAAGTGCCAACCTGCCCCGTCTTCACACGTGCAAAAATAAAGTCCCGTTGTGGGATTTTAGTCAATTTGCCGTCAGAGACCTTTTATGGGGGCTCATTACCGGAATAATTATTATAAATAATATTTATTGCTTGTAGTCATGTGACAATTCCTGCCGTCTAAATCTACCCTGGGAGACCGTGAAAGAAAAAAAGGAATATTGTCGAAACAGTCAAATTACCCGTTGATATAACTGTTTGGAAAAATTGAAGAAAAATGGACAAAATAGAAAACTTTTTAAAAGAATCCTTCATGGAAAAAGCGAGATAGTGAAAATTGGCGAGAAGCTTGAATTAAATGTTCAGAAAACTATGAGGAAACATGAACTCGTTAGAAAAATAGCCGAGCACATGATGGATGAAAATGTGTTTTGAAGAAGCAGCTTTAGAGGAGCTACCAACGGAAATAATGAGAATGACACCAGAACAAATTGAACTGGAGAAAATTAAAATACAAGCCCAAATGGAACTACAGAGAAATAAGATGGATCTGGAGAAAGCTAAAATTCAGCAAGAAACGAGGTTGCGAGAAGTCGACTTGAAAATAAGAGGACGCGAAGGAAGCCATGACAGTTTCGAAGTAACGAAGCAAGCGAGGCTAGTCCCAAAATTTGAAGAAGCCAACGTGGACGGATACTTCGCACATTTTGAGCAAACTGCACTAAATCTCGGGTGGCCAAGAGAATATTGGTCAATGCTACTCCAGACTGTGCTGACAGGAAAAGCACAGAGAGCATATGCAACTCTGCCCACAGAAAATTGTGCCGACTATGATTTGGTGAAAGCAGCGGTTCTTAAAAGCTTCGAGTTGGTTCCAGAAGCTTATAGACAGAAATTCAGAACACAGAGAAAAACACAAAACCAGTCTTATGTGGAATTTCTGCGAGAAAAAGAGAATGCACTGGATAAGTGGTGTGACTCTAAGAGGATAGACGGAGACGCTGAAAAACTCCGGCAGCTAATATTAGCTGAAGAATTTTTAAACTGTGTGCCAGAAGTCAGGGTTCACCTAAGTGAAAGGAAAACTGACGTGACTTATGAAATGGCCGCACTAGCAGACGAGTACATCCTCACACACCGAAAAACGTGCACGGGAAACAGAGGGAAATTTAAAGCAGAGCTAGGCCCAGAAGAAAAGCCTAAGGAAGAAAATAGAAGGACCTTCCAAAGTAGCAGCCGAACAGTGGTCTGCTATAAATGTGGAAAGGCTGGACACATAGCCATGAGGTGTCAGCTTGGAAAATATCCTGGAAGAAACCAAACCCAGTCAGGAAAAACTCAAGGAGCTGTAACAACAACTAGAGGGAACCAGTCTTATCGACCTTGGACGAAGAGAGGTGTGATAAGAGACCTACATGGAGGACCAGTGGAAGT
>OY757918.1:56318893-56321393 GCA_963585895.1 Sepioteuthis lessoniana
TCACAAGTGCACGTTTTTCTCTAGCCGCTAGCGTTTCCCAAGGGACTCCATATTTAGTTCTAGGTTTTGTTGGAATACACTTTTCTGCCGCCTCAAGGTGTGCTTCTACAAAATTTTCATATTCGTCATTTGGGGTGCCTATTTCTGCCTTCTCTTGTAGTGCTTAAGTATGCATTAGAATTAAGAAACAGATATATATATATATATACATATATATATATGTATACATATATATATATACATATACATATGTACATATATATATCCTATTTACCAACCCCTCCGCTCGGGCAGGATATGACACAAGGTCAATTTTTAAGCGGAGTTTAACAGGTTTGAATTCAGAGTTTTCCTTCTCCTAGACTAGTTGCCTAACCAAGGCTGAAGAACCTAGTCTGCCCTACTATTTATCCATAGCTGGAGGGAGAATAATTGGATACATACCTTTCCCAAGGGTATTAGTGCTATGTGAAATGCAATGAGTTTCCTCCAGGATTTGAACTCGTGTCGCCGTGTTCATTTCCTACGATGATAACAATTACACCACAGGCACCTCCTAATGTACATATATATATATATATATACACATATATATATATACACATACATATATACATATATATATATATACATATATTTATATATACATATATATATATATACATATATATATACATCTATATACATATATACATATATATATACATATATATATATGTATATATACATATATATTTACATATATATATATACATATATATATATATACATATATATATGTATACATATATATATATATACATATATATATACATACATATATATATACATACATATATATATACATATATATATATATAAATATATATATATATACATATATATATAAATATATACATATATATATATATATGCATACATATATATACATATATATATACATATATATATGCATATATATATATATACATATATATATATATATGTATATATACATATATATATATATATATATATACGTATATACATATATATATACATATATATACATACATAAATATACAGATATATATACATATATATATATACACACATATATATATATGTACATATATATATATCATCATCATCATGTCGTGCTGCCAGCACAGATATCCCTTACCATCTCTCGCCACTCGTCCCTTTCATTGATCGCCTCCAGCAGGTCTTCAGTGTTACATTCTGTGTCTTCACATAGCTGCTATATGTAAGTTCGAGCTGGTCGTCCTGCTTTTGCTAGGTCATATGTGGGGGTCCATATGAGTACATCACTTACGAGCTCGTCCTTGCTTCTTCAGCAGTGTCTGGTTCGTCTAACTTGTATAGTTTTCGTGATGGGAGGTATGTGGCCGTATAGTTGGTGTCTCGTGGGGTGTTGTCGCCAGGACTTGTTCAATATTGCTCTCAACATTCTTTTGTAGTTGCCGTCTAGTTTCTTCTCCAGCCGTTTAGTTAGCGTCCATGTCGTGCATTCATATAGCAGTATCAATATAACCACCACCTGGAAGAAACTGCGTTTCATTTTATCAGGCAAATATATATATATACATATATATATATATATATATATACATATATATATATATATATATATATATATATATATACATATATATGTAAGTTGTATTTTGGCCTTTGACCCAGCCAAAAATGCTATTCAAGGTCATGCACCGGAAGGAAGTGACACATTCTAATGGCAGTTATGAGAGGAAATCGGGTGGGCAGAAATTGGCTGATGAAATGGAATGAGCTAAAAAATCCCATGATACTCTCATGGACTGACGCACCGGAAGAGAGTGACCTCTGAATTGCATGACAGTTATTTCTGCTTGATGACAATTAAACATGCGATTTCAAAGATTGAGTGTGTGATCAAGTGGGTGTTGAACTATTATATAGCTTAGTCAAGACAGAAGTCAAGACAGTTGGAGTTCCAGTACAGTTGGAGTAGGAGTTATAGATGAGATGTGGTAGGGAAAGCCACACCCGGCTGAGGGGCCCTCGGGAAACCCCAGTGTAGTTAGGAGACCAGAGAAATTGCTGATAAGATGCAGTTAAGAAAGCCATCACCCGGCAGAGTGGGCCCAGGTCCTCCAGTTGAGCAGCCCTGGAGAACGAGAAAGACACAACGTTGACAGCCATAAGAGTGGAGGACAAAATATTGCAGTTTCTGTTCGGTCTCCAACTCCCTCTCACACACAAACGTTGAATAACCTTTTCGAACCCTTGCAATAAAGTGAAAGGTAAATATTTTATTAAAGAAGTTCTCCTGCTTCTTTATCATTGCATCAGTATGTATCCAGCATATATATGTATATTTCTGCATGAACATGTATATGAGAATGCAACAGATCTATACATTTATATACACATATACATATATATATATATATATATATACATATATATATATATATTCATATACATATATATACATATATATATGCATATATATATATAC
>OY757918.1:56323893-56373893 GCA_963585895.1 Sepioteuthis lessoniana
TAGAGAATCGTTATTGCTGCTACGATTTCTTTAGGTTGGCCGTATGCTAGTAGGATTTGCTCCATCTTTCCTCTGTGAATGGAATTGAAGGCCTTGGTAAAGTCGACAAATAGTAATGTCGCCTGTAGGTTTTTTGCCCGTACGCCTTCAAGGATTCTATGGATGGTCAATATTTGTGAGATCATGGATATATTTCTTCAGAAGCCATTTTGGTTTTTCTAAGGATGTTGTCGATTTTGGGTTCTATGCGGTGTCGTAGTAGGGCATTGTAAATTTTGGCTGCTATGGATGTAAGTGTTATGCCTCGGTAGTTCTTGGCTAATCTGAGGTCACCCTTTTTACTGTAGGGGAGGATGCATCCCTTCTTCCATCTGTCTATCGGATACTGATTATAGACTGCGTTGCAGTTTCTGACGCAAAATCTTTCTCGTTAAACAAAGTACATAAATTCTATATAATATTCCTAATAAGTCAAATGATATAATTTAAATATCAAACACTGATTCGCCAGTTAAACGGCCAACTTTTTCTTACTATACATATTTTCCCCTAGGTTTTTGTATTTCACATTTCTAAACATCCATTGTTAACTTAAAATTATCAATATCACCCCTCATGGTCCTGATGATGGTTCAGTAGAACCGAAACGCTATAGTGTCGACCCATTGATAAATCATTCCTTCCACTTGGATCGTTATCAGTTTTTCTACATATTGTCGGATTACAATCCTTTATTTACTCTTCATACACACAGACACACACGCATATATATATATACACACATGTACACATATATATATATACAGAAGTACATACATATATATATATATACATACATGTACATACACACACACATATATATATATATATACACCCATGTACATACATATATATATATACACATGTACATACATATATATATATACATGTATATACATATATATATATATATGTATATTTTGGCAGCATGTCTTCGTTAATACAAATTTCATTAAACATAAGACATTTTATGCCTACATATTTTCTTCTGGATCCGTTCGAATTCTCGTATTACTTTTATCGTATTCGGGAGGAATTGATTTATGTATTCTCCATAGTTGTATGTATCCCTAGTACTTTCTGCCCGACTTTCGGCCATCATCAGAGGAGGATCTATTACAAAAGTGTTGTAACTTTTGTTTTAGCATTATATTACTATGCAAGAGCGTCTTTACCGTTGAAGATTATGACGTTTGCTTTTAAATGGGTTTCTATAATTAGTGTCAGTAGCTGAAGACATTTAAGTACATTAGCACTAGTTTGAAAATTAATTCTATTAAGTGTTGGTCGCATGTTTCCAATATGTAGTGCTTCGAGAATCTGTAGTTTTTGTTTATTATTTTGATGTTCTAATATTGTTGTGTTGTCGGTGAGAATTTTCCGTAATTGTGTTGTTCGGCATGAATGCTTTTTTAAATGCTGAGCAAATGAACTTGTATCAGAATGGTGCATTGTAAGTCTCCTCGACAGGGTAGTTGAGGTTAAACCAACATATATATAATTATTATCAGAGATACAATGTCTATTATGTTTAATGAAATTTATATATATATATATATATACGTACATACATATATACCTGTACATACATATATATATATATATATATACATGTACATATATATATATATACATATGCATACATATATATATATATATATATATATACACATACATATGCATACACACACATATATATATATATATATAAACATACATATGCATACATATATATATATATATATATATACACACATGTATATACATATATATATACATATATACACACATGTATATACATATATATATACATATATACACACATGTATATACATATATATATACATATAAATACATGAACATACATATATATATATATATATATATATATATCTTCATGTATATATATATATATATATATATGTGTATACTCCCCTACCCCCGTAGGGTTGAGCTCTTTAGCGAAGAAGTAATCGTGTTGCCATTTGCGCCTTTGCAAGTCTCTTCGTATTTGAATTGAGATCTCAGCGGCTGTCGAATGGATGTATGTAAACAATAGTAATTGTGATTCATAACCATTTAAAATGTACTTCGTAGCTAATATCTCCTCCTGGCTAAATGGTTAGAAGCTTTGGCTTGGCGTTTGAGTCAACCAGGTTTCGATCCCAGCTACGGGGAGATACTGTCTAGCCTTACTGATGAGTTCTGATAGAACGAAACAGATCTGTCTGTGGATGACTATAGATATATACATATATATATGTACATACATATATATATATATATATATACCTATATATATTGCCTTCAATAAGATTCCAGACTTTTTTCGTATGGGTACTTTTATTGATAGTACACATATGAAACTCTAGTTGCCTTTGAAGTAATCTCCTCCGGCTGCAATGCACTTATTGTACCATTCCAACAACTTCTGGAAGGCTCCATGGAAGTCCTCTTGTGTGAGCGTGTCAATGACCTTCATCACAGCCTTTTTCATCTCCTCAATTGTCTTATAACGACAGCCTCTAAGTTTTTCCTTGAGCTTAGGGAATAACCAAAAATCTCTGGGTCATAGCAGTAGATCCAGCTTTCATTGCAGGTCACCAGAGCATCAAGAACTGCAGGATCTGAATTGATCAGCTCAACCATCATCCTGCTGTCATGACGTCTTTCTTTCTGATCTTCTCTGAGCACCCTTGGGACAAACTTCACACAAATCTTCCGGATCTTCAGTTACTCGCAAATATTTGTGTGTACAGTTCCCACACTAACATCAAACTGTGCACTTATTGTCTCTAAAGACTCACAACGGTCCTCATCCATGAAATTCTTTATTTGGCCAATCAACTCTGGTGTTCTGACTTCCTTACTCCTCCCACACCTCTCATCGTCCCTCACAGACTCCCTGCCTTCCTTAAATCTCTTATGCCACTCAAAAACTGATGATTGATTCATGCAATATGGTCCAAAAGCAGCCTGAAGCATTCCATACGTTTCTGTGGCATTTTTTTCCAAATTTAAAACAGTATTTCATTGCATATCGTTCTTCTAAAGTATCCTCACATCCAGATTGCATTTTTAGAATTCACCAGCTGTGACAATCTGGCTTTAGTAGGGTGTATTCCAATTCCTGCTGTAGCTGTTCATTTGAAGCTGAAATCATAAGAATTGGCCAGTCATCTCATAAGATGCATAGCAATAACATACTGAATTTTCAAGAATCTACAACAATTTTAAATGCCTGTACAAAAAAAGTCTGGAAATTTATAGAAGGCACCTCGTACATGTACACACATATATATATACATATACATACATATACACATGTACATACACATATACACACATATATATATATATATATATATATATGTGTATGTACATGCATATATATAAATATATATATATATATGCATGTACATACATACACATATATATATTGAACAGATTTCACGATAGAAAATAGATTATTATGCCTCAATACAAACTTTAAAAAAAAGGAGGGAAAACTATGGACCGATACATACCTAAACTATACTAAAGCACAGATAGACTATGTCTTTATAAACAAGAAATGGAATAATAGTGCATTGAATTGCAAATCTTACTCCTCATTGTATCGTGTGTCCAGTGACCACCAAATTGTCATGGCAAAAATAAGAAAGAACACCACCTGAACAAAGACCACTGTACACTATGACTGGGCCCTGCTTAATAACAGGGATTTTAGAGATAAATATACATTAGCACTAAGAAACAAATTTGATGCTCTATAAGAACAGACAGAAATACATACTCCGAATGAAGAATATGAGTATTTTGTCAACACCCACTTAGAAGCAGCAGCAGAATTTATTCCAACTAAACAAGGAAAGAAACATAGAATCTCATGGGAGACATTAGCGGTTAGAGAAAAGCATGTAGATTTGAAAACCGTCTCCAAATGCAACAAGAAGAACCCAACGAATATCCATGTCCTGAAACTTAAAAAGGCTCAAAATGAATTAGCTAACATGTACCTAAAAGAACAGACAGAATACACACAAAATCAGATTGATAAGATTAGAGACTGGGTTGAAGATAGACAATCTAAGATAGCCTGGCAAACAATAAACGAAGTGAGCAGAAGGAAGAGCACTGTGAAAGCTAAACTGAAAGCTACCAGCCAACAAGATCGAATACACATGTGGGAACAGCATTTTGAGAATTTACTCGAAACCCTCTGGAAGTTACTCATGAACCAATCACGAGGATTATAAGTAAGCAATTAGACATCAAACTAGGACTGTTTACTCAAAAAGAACTTGACTCGGTACTGAGAAAAATTAAAAATAGAAATGCAACAGGGTTTGATGAAATACCCCCCGAAGTGTGGAAGACCAGAAAATTCGACGACATCCTGCTCCAACACTGTAATGCCATAAATAATCAAAATCCTATAGACAGATAGATGAAGGGATGCCTCCTCCCCTTCACTAAAAAAGGCAACCTCAGATTAGCCAAGAACTACCGAGGTATAACACTTATGGCCATAGTGGCCAAGATATACAATGCTGTTCTATGCAACCGCATTGAACCCAAAATTGACAACATACTACGGAAGAACCAAAATGGCTTCCGGAGAAATAGATCCACTATGTCACAAATTTTGACTATCCGTCGAGTTCTTGAAGGTGTACACACAAAAACCTACAGGCCACAATATTATTAGTTCACTTTACTAAGGCCTTTAACTCCATTCACAGAGGAAAGATGGAGCAAATTCTTCTCGCCTACAGCCTACCAACAAAAACCGTCGCAGCTATAGAAACACCAAAGTAAAAGTCCGTTCTCCGGATGGAGACACAGACTACTTCGACATTGTAGCAGGTGTACTGCAAGGAGACACATTAGCCCCATATCTCTTTATCATATGTCTAGACTATGTGCTTAGAACATCTATCGATAAAATCAAAGAAAATGGTTTCAAAAGAAAGAAGCAAAAGGTACCCTGCAAAAACAATTACTGACACCTACTACGCCAATGACATAGTGCTTCTGGCAAATGCACCGGCCCAAGTCAAAACTCAGCAACATAGTCTGGAATGAGCCACTGCAGGCATTGGCCTCCATGTCAATGCACACAAAATGGAGTATATGTGCTTTAATCAAACAGGCAATATCTCCACACTAAGCAGTAGCACTCAGAAACTAGTTGACAAGTTCACCTACCTAGGGAGCTGTGTCTCATCAACCAGGACAGACATCGACACGCGACAAGCAAAGGCATGGACAGCTATCAATAGGCTATCGGTCATATGGAAGTCAGACCTGAGAGATAAAATGAAGTGCAGTTTCTTCCAAGCATCAGTCATGTTGATACTGCTGTATGGATGACCCACATGGATGCTAACTAAACGTATAGTGAAAAAGCTTGACGGCAATTACACAAGAATGCCGCGAGCAACATTGAACAAATCCTGGAGACAGCATCTTAAAAAGCTGCAGCTGGACAGCCACCTACCACCCGTCACGAAAACTATTCAAATTAGATGAACCAGACACTGCTGGAGAAGTAGAGACAAGCTCATAAGTGATGTACTCCTGTGGACCCCTTCACATGAATGAACAAAGGCAGGACGTCCATTTCGAACATACATACAGCAAGCTCTGTGGCGATACAGGATGTAGCCTTGAGGACCTGCCGGAAGCAATGGACAATAGGGAGGTGTGGCAAGTGAAGGTCAGAAATATCCGTGCTTATAGCGCAATATGATGATAATGAGATATATATATATATATATATATATATATATATATATACACACACACTATGGGTAAATAGAAGGGCAGAATAGGTTCTTCAGCCTTGGTCAGGCAACTAGTCTAGGAGAAGGAAAACTCTGAATTCAAACCTGTTAAACTCCGCTTAAAAATTGACCTTGTATCATATCCTGCCCGAGCGGGGGGGGGGGGTTAGTAAATATGTATATATACACACACTCACATACACATATATTACACATATCTATACATATACACATACATATATACACACATATATATATATATATATACATACATATATACATACATACATATATATTCTTATATATTTATATATACGTATATATGTACCAGATAAAATTAACTAAGTCAGTCAAGTTTCTAATAATATTAGTTTTTTATTATTTATGTATATTAGTATAATGTATAAATTTTCTTTTCTATTTTTTAATCCACAAGCAGAAAATCTGTAAATTCTTTTTATTATACATCTTTACTTGATACTTTATAACATAATGAAAACAAATCTATGCCAGGCCACATATAATTAGCAACTTTCTTATTTTGTAAAAATTTATAAAGATAAATCACGTGGAACTTGAAAACTTTCAGATGTGTTGTTGCATTAATTACTTAAGATAACTTACAAAATCTGACTTTTTCTTTTAACATGTTTACTTATAAGTAAATTAAAGTAAATTTGGCGACCTTAGTCGAGGTTGACCCGAAAGCTCTCTTTTGAATAGCTACTACACTGAGGTGTAGGGGGGTGCGAATCCTTTCCCTGAATTGCTCCACTTTACCCATGACCCTTCCCTTATAATGCTGAGCATTAAGCAAGGTGGCATCAAGTACCATTTTTTGAGTTTTTGTTATGACCATTGGTGAACACTCTACTCATTAGGCCAATGGTTTACTTATAAAGGTACCAAAAATAAATTTTCCGACCCATATTTCTTCAGTTTGGTTTATCTATGTTTACATAAAAGACTTAATGGAAAATCCTGTTCATACTGAAGTATCATTTAATAGGGAACATGACTTGTGTTACTGTGGCAATTAAAATTCTAATTACTCAAGAAATTGCTGATATATTGTAAAAAGCTTCATTTTTCAGCTTCAATATAAACATAATTCAGACCAAAAATAAATCAATATTACTACTCAAATACAAAAGAACACACAAACTTTATTTAAAATATTTTTCTGATTTTTCTTTTTTCTTCAACAGCTTCAAATTGAGAAAAATTGGACACATTATAATGACTTACCTCCTGCAAAATGCATCTGTTTGGTGTGTGAAGTTTCTTTAAGAGCTCGCAGCCGCAATTAAAAGGCAAATATATAAAATATGGTCTCAATTTGTCTTGTTTGTGGCGTGAACGCAGAAGTGTCTATGTAAATTTGTGCCAACCTTCATTCTATATAAAGCAGCTAATTTCGTCATTTCGTGACAAAATGCGATCACAATTTATAAGTTTGCCTTCTTAAAGGAATTTGACGTGCCAAAAATGCATTTTGGTAAGTCAGCTCATGATCACATAGATGTCAGGGAGGGGGCGAATGCCATCTACGAGCACTTCTTCGTTGAATTGGAGAAGACTCTTCTGGCGGCATTACTTTCATAGCTATGTCCTTTGGGTCCTTGGCACTGCTGGTGTCATCACCACCCTCGTCATTCTTCAAGTCTGTATTTTCTGATGCAAGAGGCAAATCATCTGACTGCATAACGTAAAGCATTGGTGTCTCCGAATCGCTATCAGACAACATATCTTTACTATGATAGTCTTCTCCTGAAGTGGTCAATTCAGGTCATAGCCGAAGATTCTTCACATGGTGTGGCATGCCATTGGGAACTGATAATTCCGTTGACACGTCATCTGCTGAGTCTAGTAGTACACTGTTCATTTGGGGGTTTGACCCAGACAAGATCACCAATTTTATATGATCCTTCCGTACTCTGCAGACTGTCTGGTACTTGGTCTATCGCTTTTATCCACTGTTCATACCTATATATCCCATTGGCTGACGCAGTTGATGCTGTCACATCATCTTTAGGTGTGGCATTATACCAATACACAGCCTCTTGAATAGAGCACTGCAATCCAGCTGCTTTCCTTTTAATGGTACAGTGGTACTGCTGCTCTATTCCATTACCCTCTGGAGTGTATGTACCTCTGTACCTTGCTCACACTTCCCATGCAGCCACAAAGTACCGAAAGTCTCAGCCACAAAAAAGCAAGGCATTGTCTGTCAGTATTTCAATGGGAGGACCACGTTCACAGAAGACAGCTCTTAGTTATTGTATAACAGGCACCACTTCCTGTCACACTAGTGGATGCCACACAGTGAAATGCGTTGGGCTGCAATCTTCAACTGGACCAGGGTAGGGTTCACCGTACAGCATTCTTTGCAACCTCATTTGGCCAGCCTAACCATTGCCTTTGTAACTGCAGGACATTCTCTCAGGACAAAGTAAGTTGTACACCGCATGTCAGGATGTCCACTCTTGTTATGTATGGCGCGGATCTGTTCGTTGGTTAATCAGTTCATCAGGGCAGCACATGTTGGTGACTCTGATCCCTGCTACAACATGTCAACCATCTCTTTGACACTGTTTAATTTATCAGCCAGATTCTTTTCCAATGTGGCAACTTCAATTTACAATCAACTAAAATGAATTTGTGGAGTTTTTTGATGTTTTCCGGGGCAACTGCTGAATTTAGGCAACCTGAGTGTTCAACATCATTTGTGTCTATACAAGCATGTTTAAAGTCAGCATACCACCTCTTAACCATTTTCTCCGACAGAGCAGAGTCTGAATAACACTTATCAAGCCATTGCTTTGTTTGAACAGTATTTTTCCCCATCAGAAAGCAATGCTTTATCAGCACACGAAATTCTGAGTTTTCCATTGTTATGAAAATTTGCAACAGTAGCTTCACTTAAAATAACTGTAATTTGTAAACTAATAATCCAATTGGGCTCAAATTTTGACATGTACTATTTGAAGGTTAGTACTTTATAAAAATCATAATTTTTTTTATTAGCGGCACCATCTATATTAACAAGAAAACAAACAACCACTTTTGGCAGTTAATTTTGGCCTGAGTGGAAAAGGCAGAATTAATCCCAGGCACCAAAAAGTTACTTCTCACCATTTACATCAACAACTGAATCTTTAGCGCATACTCAAGCACAAGACGGTCAAGGTAGGAAAAACTAGCCAGCAGACTGGTTTCATCACTTGCTTGAACAGCCGATAAGAATTCAAACAGGCAAGAAGCTTCCCGAGAAATTCAACTAAAGTCAACCAAAAGTCAACTGAAGTACTGAAATTCAACTAAGTTAAACAAAAGATGAAAATTCAACCCGAGAATTTTACTGAAAAACAACTTTACAGAGAACTCAACCAAATTAAATAAAAGTACAAAAATTACTTAAATTCAAAGAACTAGGTTTTCTGGATACTCTCTCTTAGATAAGTCCAACAAATTACAGCAAATTTGCAACGCTTTATCCTTACCATCTTTTCTTTCTTGTTTCTTTGGTATAGAATTCCTTTCTAAAACCTTGTTGTCGGTATTATCTTTCGGAATCAGTATCAGGACAAGAAAACTGCAGAACTTAATGTTTAAAATTACACAAAAAAGCCTCCTAAAACATTATCCCCTTATATATCAAATTTGCCCTTTATTATCATTCCTTTATATTACAATTTTTAGTTACTGGCACATTGGCCTAGTGGGTAGAGCGTTTGCCAATGGTCCAGGAGACCTGGGTTCAATCCCATGTCACGTCATACCAAAGACTTTAAAAATGGTACTTGATACCTCTTTGCTTAACACTAAGCAATATAAGGTATGTATCAAGGGTAAAGTGGAGCAATCCAGGGAAAGGAGTAGCTATTGAAAAGGGAGCCTTCTGGTTGCCATCGACTACAGTTGCCAACTTTACTTACTTATATTACAATTTGAAACTATTAAATTCTTTTTAGATAACAATAATGAAGTATTTTCTTACATTAATAACTAGCAAGGCTACCTGGTGTATTATAACACCAGTTATGTACAATCTTTTAAAATCAGAAAATAATTGAAGGATGGACAATATTACAATTACATTAATAAATTTTTCTTAAAAAATTGAAATTCATGTTTAAATAAATGTTCTTTAATATTTAAAATTACAACAGCATACTTATAATGTACCAATATTATTTTTTCCTATTTTAATTTAATAATTTTTCATTTTCATATATGGTTTTAACATCCTTCCCACCCCCTTGATGAACTTGAACCTGTCTAAAAATCTTTAGTAAAGATTATATAAACTATGTATTATTTCTATGTACACTTTTAGCGATTAAAACCTTTACAAAGGAATGCGTGACTTGACTTCTTCCTTTTTAATTCATGACAATTTTAATCGCTAAAAGTCAAAAGAAGAAAAAATGGACAGAATACTGCGACCAGAGAGATTTGATGTAGAACCATCAACTCCGCAGTCAGAAAGGTGCTACAAGCATTGTAAACTGATGTTCGAAAATTATCTGAGGGTGACTGGTAATGACAGTGAGATTGGGAATACCTCTAAAAACTTTTTCACACAAATCAACACAATATCTACAGCTGTATACAACGTAATAAGTGACACCAATGACTACTATAGTGCTATAAAAGCACTAGACGCTGCTTATATAAAACCGGAGAACTTCATATATAATAGACATCAGCTACTAACTCTCAGACAACAACCTGCCCAAACTATCGATGCTTTTATAATCCAATTGGAAGTTCTTGCTAAATCATGCAATTTCCAAGCCGTCACTGCTGAGGAAAATAAAAATCAATATATACGGGACACATTCATTAGCAGCATCACCTCCTCTTTTATTAGCCAATGCCTACTCAATAAATCCTCACTCACTCTTCAAGAAACATAGGCTATGGCTAGATCACTAGAACAAGCGGTAAAACACTGAATGCTATGAAAATAGTAACAATACAATGGCTGCTACCATAAGTCATCCAGAAGCTGTCCTTATAGCCACTGTATGGAAAAATATTCAACAGTCTAGTGCTTGTTTCTTCTGTGGGAACCTACGCCATTCACGGCTGCTATGTCCAGCACGTAACGCGGAGTGCAAAAAATGTAAAAAAAAAGGACATTGGGTTAAGGTATGCAGAGCCTCAGTTACTGCTGCAACACTTTACTAACCTGACGCTTCCTCACCTTGCCTTGCCAGATTTGGAACAAAAATGAAAGACATTACAATAACGAAATGTAAAATAAATGGGTATATCATTAATGCCATGGTCGATTCCGGCAGTGTAAGGACTTTCATTAGCAAAAATATTGCTAAAGAATTAAATCTTTTCATTATACCTAAACAAAAAACAATAGCTTTAGCAGATGCTACTCAACATGCTAAAATCATTGGTGAGACTATAGTAGACATTTCACAAGAAAATAAGATGCATTCTGGTGAAATAGTGGAAGTGATTAAAGATCTCTTTATTGTCATTATGATACAAAAAGATATCCTAAAAAAATGCAATAAAGTGACTGAGTTGGAATGCTGCAGCAATAGATTTCGCAAATCAGTTTCCCAAAGATGTTAAGGCTTTTGCATATTAATACGAGTGCTTCTTTTTCCTTGTTTCCTTTCCTTTCAATTCCCTCCTTCCTTCCTTTCTTCCTTCAAGTTTTAACAGACTCCATGCGTACTCGTCAATTGATTCACTAAGAAAAAAATGACACCTTCTAGTTGTCACTGTGTGCTCGTCCAATCTCGAAAGAATTTGCATACACACAAATCTACTCTCGCTGGTTCAAGATCACCCAACGTTACATATAGTGCTTGAAGCAGCCATATCTTTTTTCTGCTTTTACTCTACAGACACATCCGTGTACGCTTTGAATTTTCAGAGAATTTTCTTTTTCAGTCTTTTAAAAGGGGGTAAAAATATTGTTCATCAGACCACTTCATTCATCGGACCATTTCATTCTACATCGGCTTCTCCCAGCTGGACTGAAATCTCTGACCTTGATTGGAACTTCAGATAAGTCCTTTCTTTTCCCTTTTTTTTAGTTTTTCTTATTTTCCCATCACCCTTTTAGTTCTTTGGGTGTCCCATCATTTATGGCCGGCCGGTCAGACAGCTCGGCCATAAAGGCCTTATTCTCCCCCAATAAGGGTGATCCCCCCACCCAGAAAAAGAAAATCAAATCATCCTCTTCCAAAAATGCCCCTCCTCCTGATCAAAAAGAAAAATCACCATCTCCACACAAAATCCAAAGTGGAAAATTACCCTCCCCCGACAAAAATGCCCCTCCCCCTGACCATAATGTAAAATCACCATTGCAAAAAAATACCCTTGCCCCAGACTAAGATAGTAAATCCCCCATTTCTACTCACATACCTCAAGACAAAAATGTTAAAACAAAATAGGTGGACAGCTCCACCGAAAATTCAGGTCGATGTCGATGACTTACTCCAGCAGGCAAGGGCCATCTCCAGCGAAGTGCAGGAGCATGTTCAATTTGGAGGAAGTAAGGCAAGACCAAAAGAAAAGAATGGTGTCTGTCTTTGTTGTGGACAAATGGTCACGTAATATTGTTAAGCCCGCCAAAGACATGGTATTGCGTCAACTATCCAGCCTGGGTGTAAAGGTACAAGCCATAATAGCTGGTACCTCTTACGCTTTCTGGGATATATTGATACCAACCGTTGAAGAAGCCATCGCCCTAACCAGAAAATCTTTAGAAAACAGAGAATACTTTTTCTGAACTGAATATATGGGGCGGCGGCGAACCACAGTATCAGTATATGAGGTCCTTAGCTTCCTCAGAGACGCAAATTTAGCTGCTTTTATGCTACAATTTGGTGACATCATCTCAGCGACACATGACGGAATGCACGGGGAATGGAGGTTCAACATTATGTTGGATGTTAAGACCTTCTACTCCATTCCCAACTGGTTGGATGTGGAAGGGCGCAGGCTTCCAGTAATCATCTCTGGGCGTAAACCTGCCTGCTGGCACAGCAGTGAGATTGGTCACCTCTCTGCTGTTTGCCCAGGGAAGAAGGCCCCGAAAAAGCCCGACCAGAATCCCGGTACTCTCCCACCTGTTTCAACAAACAACGAAAAGGAGGCTCCCGTAGTCGTGCCCACATCAGCGAGAATAAAAAACCCACTTCCGCTTCGTCTCCTACGGTTAGCACCAAAGAGTCAAGGGCCAAGTGGCTGACAGTGGGACATTGAGGGAGGAAGATCCAACCTTGCGGATCCTCACTCTCAAAAGTTGTCCCAGGTGGTTCACCCCACTCACAAAGTCAACTCTACCTGTTCTCCTCAAACATCCAAATCCTATGCCCAAACAATAATTTCCCCCAAATCTAAATACCCGCCCAAGACGCCACCCCCTAAACAGCCCAGTCCTCCCAAGGTCAAATCCTTCAGCCCAGGCTGGGAGAAATTTGAAAAACTCCTGGATTTTAAAAAGCGGCTGGACCAGGAGCGTAAATCGTCTCCACGACCAGAGCCCCCTCATTCCACCCCTTCATCTCCAAAGCAGCCCAGAATCATCAGACCACCTTCCACTCCACCTCAAAAATCCATGCCTCCTCCACTAAAAAAAGGGACCCCCGCCGTCTGCCGCCGTTAGATTCGCCTCCCATAAAACCGTCTCCACCAGCAACAGCAGCAGCATTTTCATCATCTCTAAGTGTAACACCCAAGAAACGGCAGCGGAGTTCATCTATAGACAGCTCAGGGGAGGAGGTCCCAAAACATCAACGTAAAAAGGATAAACCAAGTCATCATTCGAGATCAAACATTTGCCGGGTGGATGAGGGGCCCTGGATCGTCTCTACAAGGTCCAGCTGCAACTCCGAAAAGATTTGAGGGTCCTCCACAATTTCAAGGAGGTAAATGGACGAAATGTGGAGGACCCCAAAAACTTTCCTAATGCATGGATCACCACCGTCATTCACAAGGGCCAAGGGTCAGAGAGTGTGATGAAAATGTTGGGCGATGCAGACAAAGCCTTCGGCCCGATTTCATATTTCAAGGACGATCTTCATTCATGTAAGGGTCTTGTTGGGAGGGTCCCTGTTGTGTTACACCCCTCCCTTTATAGGTCCGTAAAATTAATGTATCCGCAGGACATTAGGGGTCTCACTCATGACGGAGTCATCATGAATGAGATGGCCACAGGTTCCATGAGCCAGACCGTCAGCTTCCTGACCCCAGCCATGTTCAGTCCGGGCACTCAACTCCTGTAAATGTTCATGATGGATTTAAGGCTTGCTAGTTTAAATGGCTGCGGCCTGAGGTTGGATTCTAGTAGATCCCATTTACTTTTATACCTCCAGCGACGTGGCATTGATATATGTTGTTTACAGGAGATTCGCTTTGACTTCAACTTCCAAAAAAAGTATTCTGTCGAGGGACTATTTGTCCTTCTCAGCATATTTTGATGATCGTTCCAGAGGTGTCACCAGGCTGATAAGTAGATGTTTGGTCGCTACATGTGCTCTTGTTCTTTCAGATCCAGCGGCAGACTTTGTATTCTGGACGTTGCCATAAAGGATAAGGCATTTCAGCTGATTGGGGTTTATGGGCCCAATGTTGCCTTTTTCCTGCGCATCAAGCCATACATAATACCATCAAAGCGGGTAATTTTAGTGGGAGATTAGAACGCCGTCCTTGATCCAAATTTAGACAGAGGGGCTATTAGTGCGGGTACTAATACCTTGGATGCCAGACATTTTCACAAATTTGTCCAATGACTTGATCTCGTTGACAAATTTCGCGAAAGGCATCCAAATAAGATAGTTTGGACTTGGACTGGTAGGTGTGCTTCGGCCCAGCTTTATAGCTATTTGGATCGAGTGTTAGTTAAGCGAGTCGACTTAGATCATTTAGGTGGTCCAAGTTTTGATCTCTATAAAGATTCCGACCACAAATTCTTTGTGTGTCGATTAGGTTAGATAAGGCTAGATGTAAGATGTCTGGTTACTGGAAGTTCAACTTTTGGCGGAGGATGACTTCCGGAACCAGTTAGAACTCATGATAAAGCGGGAACTGACGGGGGCTATTATGGGAAATAGGTGGTGGGGTAATCTTAAGGATAGCATTAGAACATTTGCTGCCGACTATAGTAAGAGACTCAAGTTAGATATGGTAGCGGAGCAAAGATCGATTAAGGATAAGCTAGATAGAGCGGTTTTGGTGGGAGATAGTGGGCAAGTTAACGTAGCTCAGGTCGAGCTGGCCTCCTTGCAAATTAAGGAGCACCAAGCTCTGGTAGTTAGGGCTAGGTTAAAAAGAATGTCCTGCGAGGCGACGAATATGGCCCAGGAATTACGGGCCGAGGACCGAGGATATGCGGCTGATTAGCATATTACCAGTGTCAAATCGCAGGATGGGCAACGTCGAACTACAAAGAAAGCCATCCATAAGGAGTTCTGGCAGTATTTCTTGAAGCTTTTTACCAGGGAGCCCGGACTGAGCTCTACTCAGTTTGACACCTATCTTGCCGACTTCCCTCGCCTTTCGGCGACTGAAGCGGCTGGGTGTGAGGGGCGCATAAAGGAGGAGGAGATTCGGGAAGCACTGAAGTCGGTCGGGTTGGATAAGTCTCCCGGAGTTGATGGTCTGCCTTACAAAGTGTACTTGAGGTTGTCGCACATGTTTGTCCCCTTGCTGGCTACCATCTATAACAACTGGATGAGGCAGGGTTCCATACTCAGACGCTTCACCAGGGGCATAGTGAAGTTGCTACGTAAGAACAAACATGGTGGGGATGGGATTAGTAACTTTCGCCCATTAACAATGTTAAACACTGACTTAAAGATTTTGGCGAAGATCCTAGCAAACCGTTTGCAGACTGTCCTGCTTAGTCTGATTTGCCCTGAGCAGACTTGTGCTGTGAAGGGTAGGACTATCCAGGACAGTCTTCATTTGGTCCGCACGATCGTAGAAAAAGTCGACGGAAAGGCCGCGCTGATCAGTCCAAGGCCTTGGATAGGGTTGACCATGCTTTTCTAGAGTCTGTCTTGTCTGTGGCCGGTTTCGGGTGGCACTTTCGCACCTGGATCCACCTCCTTTATGCGTCCCTGGAGTCATGATAGAGGTGAATGGGGTAAGGTCGGAGCCTTTCACTTTGATTCGATCGATTCGTCAAGGCTGCCCGCTATTGCCTATGCTCTATATTCTTGCATTAGAGCCCTTTTTCCTAAAGGTGAACCCGGCCCTACATGGCCTAACATTATCTGGCTCCAGTGAGGTAGCCAGGTACACAGCATACGCTGACAATGTCAGCATGCTTGTAACGAGCAGTGCCGAGGTGGAGGAGGTGAGCAAAGAAATCAGAAGGTATGAAGCTGTAACAGGGGCCAAGATTAACCACGAAAAATCTGTCGGTTTGTGGTTGGGCTCGTGGAAGGGCTGTTCTCTTCCTGGCCCCTTCTGTTTGAAGGACGGTCCATGCAAGATACTCAGCATCTGGTACGGGCTTGATCTTCAGTTGGAGAAAAATTGGTTGGAAGTACTAGAAAAGGTCATAGCTGCGACGGAGTTGTGGCTACATAGGCGACTTTCCCCAAAGGGCTGGGCTGAGGTGTGCTGCTCTCACATCTACTCCCTGGTTGTTTACCGTCTTTCAGTGCTTCCAATCCCGTGCACCATCCTATTCAAGCTGTTCGTCTGGGCTAAGAGGTTTCCTTTGGTGTGACGGGAGATCTGTTACTTTCACCCATCCAAAGGTGGTCTAGGTGTGCCAAACTTTGAGACGCGGCGCCATACTTTGCGTCTTACTTTCCCAGACCGGATGTGTTCACGAGATATGGTGGCAGGTAGCTTCTGGAAAGAAGACGCTAAACAATCTTTCCCGTCGCTGAGAAGTGTGCATTCCGCTGACAGGAGATCCACCATTTGCCCAGATGGGAGTGCCCCTTCTATCACGAGTGTCGGCATGCATTGAAAGTTCTCTCTTGGCTGCAGACAGGTTGCTCTGACATCCAGCTGTTGTCGAGTAGGGCATTATATCGTTGTTTAGTTAGGGGGGCCACTAGTGATGGTCTGATCAGCAAGCTCAGTGTGACGGAAGTAGAGGATCGCTTGCTGTGGCCTTGGGCACCCGGGATGAGGTGTCTCAATAACAACGAGGCTTCCCTCACCTGGCTGGTCATCCGGAATGCCCTCTGGGTCGGCAAGAAATTGTTTTCAGTGCAACAGGCTATTTCGCCAGAGTGCGGCTGGTGTGGTGATTTGGAGGAGCCTACTGACCACGCCTTCTTCCACTGCCCGGTCGTGCGGCCGCTGTACAAGCTTCTTGAAGGCTACATGGTACGCATCCTGAATGGAAAGTTCTTCGTCCTGGAAGCCAGTTCTGTGTGCAGCAATGTGGTACCAAAGTCGAACAGACAGGAACATTATGTGTTTCTCTGCTTTCTCAGCATTATGCATGTCGTGATTTGGACGACGAGAAAGAAGGAATTCTACGAGGATGAGTCTTTTTCTTCTCAGACCTTGGTTTCCTTTTTTAAACACCAAATCAAAGTCAAAATCCGGTCTGAGTTTGGCAAAAGGTGGGTGACTGTTGCATGCTTGTGTCGCATGATAGGAGTTAGCCTTATCTTCAGCCTCGACATTACAGGGACGTAAGGATCTTGAGTTACGGGAAGTGCATGACCACCCAGCCCAGGTAAGTTAGATTTTAGACCATTTTTTTGTTTGTTTGTCCCATTTTAGTTAACTGAACTAGAGTATGTGAGGTCATTGGCCCCTTTTCTTTTTGTCCCCTTCTTTTGTTTTGCTTTCCCTTCCCATCCCCTTTTTAGATGACAGGAATTGGAGTTCTCCAGGAGTGCGATGGAGTGCTTATCTTTATTCATTTATTCATAGTTTATTTATTCCATTACCACTTATTTATTTATTTATTTATTCTCCTTCGGTACTATTTTCAACTGGTTAACTCCTCTTTCTGCTATTATTAGTATGTGGAGGGACCCCACACTAACCATCATCATGTAAATATTTTGTTCATTTTTCATTTTATGGGGAAAATGTATATATTTGTATATAGCTTTCTTTGATTTTTAAATTATTCCCCTCCCCCTCACACTGTAAATATGGGAATTAAGTTAGAAGTCCATGGAGCACTAGTGTTGTTTTGATGAACGTAGTTTGATAGTGATATGTTTAAATGAGGTATTATGGCGCATTTTATTTTGGAGATATGTATTAGTCAGTGAATGAGTCTAGTTAAGTTAGAGTTTAGGATAGTGTTGGCCAGCACCCCCCTCCATTTTTTAGGCCTTGTGCCATATTTGTAATTTTTTTACAATAAATAAATCTGCTTTTACTCTACAGGCCAGACACGCCCATGCACACTTTGAATTTCCAGGTACGTTGCGTCCATTACATTCACAGTGACATCGAAATTTAATGGTCCAGAGGCTGAACTTCTTATTAGAGCTGTGAGCAAAAATATTCCTCCTCTGCCTCTCTTCTCGCACCTCTCTCCTAAAACAATGCGTATTGCGACTAAATCACGCCGCTATACCATAGCTGATACTAAATTTATAAAGGAAGAAACAGCTAGATGGCATAATAGAGCCCTCTGTATCTCCGTGGTGAGCTCGAGTATTAGTGACGTCCAACGAAAATCATAAGAAAAGAATGGTTGTTGATTATAGCAGTATGATAAACAGATTTACCAAACTGGATGCTTATCCTATGCCTAACATTGCAAAAATGGTAGAAGACATAGCTGGATCTCCAGTCTGCTTACCACCAGATTCCGATTAGTCTCGAGGATCGTAAGTACACTGCTTTTGAGGCATGTGGAAAATTATACCAATTTACCCATCTTCCCTTTGGTGTTACTAATGGAGTAAGTGCCTTCTAAAGGAGCATAGACAACATCATTGATAAAGAAAAATTATCAGATACTTTTGTGTTCGTGGATAACATCACCATATGCTATAAAACTTAAAAGGAACAGGAGTATAATCTCCAAAGATTCTATTATGTAGTAAAAATGTACGATATTACTCTAAATGAGCATAAAAGTACTATTTCAGCTAATTCAATTACACTGCTTGGATATACTATTCATAACAACCGGATCGTAACAGACTATAATAGACATCCTGCTCGAAATGTCACCGCCTAAAAATCTTAAATCTCAAAAACGAATAGTCGGAATGTTTTCTTATTACAGCAAATTCATTCAAAATTTTTCCGCCAAAATATTGTTATTGAACAACAACAACAAGGAGTTTCCTCAGACACCACCAGTATTACATTCTTTTAAGGTACGGAAAAACAATTTGAAAAACATTACGCTTATAATCATCAATCCCAAAACAGATGCTTGTAAGTACTACGGCCGCTATAGTTGAAGCTCTCCAAAAATGGTGCCACTTCCTACTTGGTAAGCATTTCAAAGTTATAACAGATCAAAAAAGCATTAGCTTTATTTTTGATAACTCTAAAAAATAAAAAATTAAGAACGACAAAATATGCTGTTGGCGAGTTGAACTTTCCCATTTTAAATTCAGTATTGTTTATCGGCCTGGGACTGAAAATGCAGCCACAAATACCTTTTCTCGTATCTCTGCCCTCACTCACACCTTGGAAGACCTTTGTAATTTGCATGCTCAATTATGCCATCCTGGTATTACATGACTATCACTTTACTAGAGCGAGAAATTTCCCATTCTCTTTAGAGCAAATAAAAAGTGTAACTGATTCATGCACCTCCTACCAGAACCTAAAACCTAAATTTTATTAATAGTAACCAGAGGACACTTGTAAAAGCAATGTTACCTTTTCAATGACTAAACATTGATTTTAAAGGACCACTTCCGACGTCTGTTTATGGTAACAAATATCTACTCACTATCATCGATGAGTTCTCTCGTTTTCCTTTCGCTTTCTCCTGCAGGGATATGACAAGCAAAACCATCATACACTGTCTAAGTCAACTATCTTCAATTTTTGGTATGCCAGATATGATACACACCGACAGGGTCACAAACTTTCTTGCAGAAGAGACTAAAAGGTTTTTATTAGAAAAAGATATTGCAACTTCTAAAAGAAGTAGATGCCATCTGGAAGGAAACGGACAAGTTGAGAAACTAAATGGCACTTTATGGAAGGCGATTCAAATATCTGTACGCTTTTGTAACATGAAACTATCTTATTGGGAAGACGTCTTACCTAATGCTCTCCACTCTATTAGATCACTACTCTGCACCACGATGAATGTGATGCCGCATGAAAGACTTTTTAAATATACCCGTACGTCCACTTCTGGGACCCCTATTCCCACTTGGGCAAAACCAGGCCCCATATACATCAGAAATCATACTAAATCGAGTAAGTATGATCCTCCTGTAACACCAGCTACACTTTTAGAAATCAACCCACACTATGCACATGAGCACCTGCCCTCTGGTGTAGAAACTACTGTTAATGTACAAGATATAGCCCCTAAATCTCCAAATGAAGAAGATACTTTTAATAAAGATCTCTCTACAAGCACTGGGAGCCCTAAAGAATTGCCTATTGTTGAGGTAGAGGAACCGAATGCATTGTCGGAAGAAGAAATCGATATTTCTCAAAAAGTTAATACTACGGATTTAAAACCACAGGAACCCGCACGAAGATCACCTAGGATAAGAAAAATGCCTAGTAAATATAAAGACTTTGTAACTTAAGACCATATCCCCTAATTCTATCTTCCATTGTAATAATTCTTGAGGGGGAAAAATGTCATGGGTTTAACATCCTTCCCACCTCCTCAATGAACTTGAACCTGTGTAAAAATCTTTAGTAAAGATTATATAAACCATGTGTTATTTCTTTTAGCGATTAAAACCTTTACTAATTAATGCGTGACTTGACTTCTTTCTTTTTAATTCACAATAATACTTAAAATTATTCAAATGCATAAAAAGTCTATTTATAAAGAACTTTTTATTGACATTCCTTCATCTTTGTCATTCAAAAATTATTTGGAAAAAAAAGGAATCAAATGACTTTATTTATTAAAAAACAATCCCAAAAATGCAAAACTACTTTTTTTTTAAAAAAAGTAAAAAACAAAAATCCATAAAATGTGACCACTGACAAGAATAAAAAATGTAAGGTAGGAATATCCATATTAATTCATTCCCCTTACAAAAAAAATCCCAACCAGCAAATGCATTCCACTTACTCAGACTTATGACTAACAATGAAATAAAATACACTTGTTCTGTGAATATTAGAAGTTAAAAAGTTTCTCCCTAGTGTACATATTCTTTTTCAGGATCCCTGTTTTGAAGAAAGACAAGACACCAAAAGAGTCTGAAAATAGGTAGAAATAAAAAAAAAAAAAAATACCACCAAAATGATATTTCCATTGTATCAGAAAACTCCAAATCAATTTCTCCAGGATTATTTTTTCTTAGCATAATGATAGAATGAAATAATCCCACATATACCTGATCAAATTAAAATAGGATAGTTAAGTTAAAACTTAAGAAAAACAAGAGAGAGGGATTTATTCCAACACTACACCCACTCAAATATCTAGCCCTAATTTGTCACTGGATAACAGTATCTGAGGGAGGAGTATTTTATGAGCCACAATAAAACCATGGGATGCAGCATGGTAGATGTGAAGTAAAGTGGATGAATTCAATGGTGGGTCAGGATCATGCTTCACCAGATGCTGGGCAGAATAACTACACAAGTCTATTTCCCAGGTCAAATAGTTCAATAAGAGAACTACTGCAATTCATCTATAAGGATGGGATCTATTGATGAGAAAAAAAAACAGCCAATGAAAGATTACCATAACTAATCCAAACTGCATCAGACTTCATGCATGTAAACAAGGGGTATGTTTAGCTGAGGTTGGAGCTCTAGCCCCAGTGTTTAAAAAATCAGCAACAGATCCCAAACCCATCCAAAAATATTAACATTTAACTAGCTACTTGGGCTTATAGCATTTTGAAATTGAGCACAGTATAGACATTATCAGCATGCAACAACAGAGATATTACCATAGTGAACTAAACTTAAAATACCATACCTATCATAGTTGAACATCTGTCTAGGCATTTGCATAGAAAAATTTTGTCAATGCCACCAATGGTTCTCCATCTTCATACATTAAAAAAAAAATCACTAAATACAAGGATCATTAATCAAGTTTCCAGACTTTTTTCGTATGGGCACTTTTATTGATAGTACACACATGAAACTCTAGTCCCCTTCATAGTAATTTCCTCTGGCTGCAATGCACTTGTACCGTTCCAACAACTTCTGGAAGGCCCCATGGAAGTTCTCTTGTGTGAGCGTGTTAATGACCTTCGTCACAGCCTCTTTCATCTCCTCAATTGTCTCATAACAACAGCCTCTGAGCTTAGGGAATAACCAAAAGTCACAGGGAGCAAGGTCTGGACTTTAGGGAGGCTGAGGAACTGTCTTGATGCCCATCTTGATCAAATAGTCTGTGACAAGGATGGAGTTGTGGACTGGTACGTTGTCCTGGTGGAAATGCCACTGACCCGATTTGAAAAGTGCTGGCCTCTTCCAACAGAATCTCTTCCTGAACTCCCTTAAAACCTCAACATAGTATTCTTTGTTGACTCTCTGTCCAGTGAGAACCCAGTGCATGTAGATCATGCCAGTGCTGTCAAAAGAAGTGATCATCAAAAGTTTGTGGGTAGATTTGCTCTGTCCGGCCTTCTTGGATCTGGGAGAGCCAGCATGCTTCCACTAGGAACTCTGTCTCTTGGTCTCTGGGTCATAGCAGTAGATCAAGCTTTCATCGCATGGCATTTTTTCTAAGTTTAAAACAGAATTTTATTGCATATTGTTCTTCTAAAGTCCAGATTGCATTTTCGAAATTCACCAGCTGTAACAATCAGGCTATAGTAGGGTGTATTCCAATCCCTGCTGTAGCTGTTCATTTGAACCTGAAATCATAAAATTGGTCAGTCATCTCATAAGTTGGTTGGTTGGTTGGTTGGTTTTATGGCATGCCAACCCATCGGGTTATTTTATGCTGAAAACGTTTTTATTTATTATTTTTATTTGGTATAATTTTTATGCATATAGTTATTTGCATATCGTTTAATTTTGATGTCGTTGGTATTTGTTTATAGCGGTCAGTCTTGAATTGTCTGCTGAAATCAGCATTTGATGTTTTATATAATTATTTTGTAGGTCTATGAGCCTACAGCCTTGATAGAAGGCCAATTCTTTTCAGGAATTCTATAATGTTTTTAGGGCTTATTTTCTCAAATAATTCCTTCATACTATTAACTTTATAAAAAAATTTTCGGATGTGAGATAGGTTTGTACATTCTATTAAAATATGCCTAATTGTGTAATGGTTTCCGCATGGACATTTAGAAGGAGGTTCTTCTTTTAGAATAAAGTCGTGCGTTAATCTAGTGTGGCTATACGTTGTCGAGAAAGAATTGTTTCTTCTCTTCTAGTATTACTAGCTTCACGTTTTCTTTCTTTCAGAAGAGGCTCTATTTAGCGGAGCTTGTTTTGGGCATTTTCATCCCACAATTGCTGCCATCTTTTTGTGATTATTTGTTTGATTTTATGTTTCAAGTCTGTGTATGGTAGTTTGGAGGTTTTGTCAGGAGGTATGTCAATTGCAGCTTTAGCCAATGAATCAGCTTTCTCATTTCCCTGGATTCCCATATGGCCTGGAATCCAGCAGAATATGATTTTTTTGCTCTGTCTTAGGGCGTGGAGTTTGTTTAATAGGTTGACGATTAGAGGGTTATCGAGTTTTTGGTTTTTTATAGAGTGTAGAACTGATATGGAGTCTGAGTAGATAATGAATTTCTTAGCTTTGTTATTTGAAATGATTTTAAGTGCCAAATTTATTGCACAGATTTCAGCTGTAAATATGGAAGCTTCTTTAGGAAGGGATTGTTTCATAGTTTTATTGTTTAGAACTGCTCCACACCCAGTTCCATAGTTGTCCTTGGAGCCGTCTGTGTAGATGTGTAGATAATTAGGAAGGTTGTCTTGGATGTTATGGAGTTTTTCTTGGTATATTAAGGGGTGTGTTTTCATTTTGAGAGTTTGTTTAAGTCTAGTATTACCTCTGACTTTTCAAGTAGCCAGGGAGGGGAATTTAGCTGTACTGTATCATGAATATTTTTAATAGAGATATTTGCATTTTCCAGGATGGGTTTCATGCGGAGGCCAAAGGTTTACCTTTTCGTTAAATAGGGTTTGGTGTTTGGAGTTAAAAATGCAGTCATGAGCCGGATTGGTTGGTAGTGACTTGAACATACTGAATTTTCAAGAGTCTACAAAAATTTTAAATGCCTGTACAAAAAAAGTCTGGAAACTTATTGAATGAACCATGTAGCACAATGAGAATCCAATCAAGAATTATGTATGCTACCTTTAATGACAACCCCTGCACAGCAATTGTCTCTTGCTACAGTACCAGTGATGAAACATTCCCAAACACAAGATTCTTATCATCAGTGGAGACATGAATGCTAAACAGGCAACATTTTTTTAAGTAACACAACTTGCCAAACAGAAATAGCAAATATCTAGCATTCTTGCATGCATAAACACTAAATTCCAAAAAAGGGAGAGAACATTTGATTCATGAACAAGATGTGGATAAATAACACTTTGAACTGTGAAGGAGTTTCTCCCACTCAAAGAATGATCTCAGTAAAGATATGCCAAAGTTGGTGCAGAAATAAAAAACAGTTAAAACCACAAATTATAATTAGGCTTCACTCATCAATAGTGATATAAACAATAAATATACACAAGTTTGATACTCTTCAGGAGACATCTAAAAGACATACTCTGAATGATGAAGATGAAAACTATATTACTGCCCATATAGAAGCAGCAGCTGAGTGCAAGCCAAGGGCAAAATATAGAGTTCCATTACAGGGAATAGCAATTAAGAAAAAACACGATAATGTGAAAAAAGCATCCTTACTTAACAAAATAAATCCAACAAATGCCAACAGGCACAAACTTAAGAAAATCCAGACAGAAAAAAGAACAATTAGAAACATTCAGGCTAAATCAATAAAATCAGGAAATCAGTTGAAGATAGATAATCACAAATAGCATGGCACACAGTAAAGGAAATGAGTGGAAGAAAAAGCACCTTAAGCGCAAAACTAAAAGCTGCCAGTCAAGAAAAAAGACTTCAGAAGAAAGAAATCATTAATAAACCAATCCAAAAAAATTATCAATGACTAACTAGAACTTGAATTATTAATGGTCAGCTATACTTTAAATGAGTACAGTTTATGGGAAAAGAACTTGATGCAGCATTTAAAAGAAGTAAAAGCAGAAAAGCTTAAAGCCTTGACAAAAAAAAAACATGAAGAATGGAAGACAAGAAAATTTGACAACTTACTTCTTTGATTATGCAATGCTGTCAATAAACAAACCTCAATAGAGAAATGGACAAAAGGCTGCATTCTCCCCTTCCCCAAGAAAGTGACCTTGGAATTACTAAGAACTACAGAAACATAATTCTTACAGCTATAGCTGCCATAGCTCAGAGGCTGTTGTTATGAGACAATCATACATTCCTACACCTGAAATCAAAAAAATTCTCAGGAAAAATCAGAACAACTTTCAAAAGAATTGCTCCACTACATTAGATTCTGATTATCCACTGAATCATTAAAGGAGTACATCTAAAAAATCTCAAGGCAATACTACTGCTCATAGATTTCTCCAAAGCATTCAATTCCTTACATAGCAGAAAGATCAAGAAAATACTATAAGCATATGGTCTCCTAAAAATTTTTTTTACTGCTATAATGATGCTTTACAAAAATGCAAAAGCAATGGTTCGTTCACCCGATGACAACCCCAACTTCTTTGATATTGTCACAAGCGTTTTGTAAGGAGATACATTAGCAGCATATTTGTAAAAAATGTCCATTGGTCTAGTGGTTAGATAGTTCGCCAATGGCTCAGGAAACTGGGGTTCATTCCCAGGTTGAGTCATACCAAAGATTCAAAAAGGGGTACTTGATGCCTCCTTGCTTAACACTCAGCATTATAAGGTAGGGATCAAGGGTAAAGTGGAGCAATCCAGGAAAAGGAGTAGTGCCCTCTCCTACACCTCAGTGTAGTAACTAATGAAAAGAGAGCCTTCAGGTCACACTCGACTACAGTCACCAACTTTACTTACTTATGTACTTTAAATATCAAGAGATTTAATAAAGGAAATAGTTTCACATAAAAAAAAGAGAATAAGCAAAAAATATCCCTCAGAAACTATGACAGATGCAGACTACACAGATGAGCTAGTGGCTCCCACAAATACACCAGCCCAAGCTGAATCCCTACTGCATAGCTGAGAGCAAGCAGCAGGAGGCATTGGCCTTTATGTGAACACAAATAAAACAGAGTTCAAGTGTTTTAAACAAAAAGAAGCTATATCCACTCTAGATGCCAAGCCTCTAAAATTAGTAGACCAGTTCCCATACTTTGGCAGCAATATCTCATCTTCTGAAAGTGATGTCAGCATATGCCTAGCAAAAGTGTGGAATGCTATTTACAGGCTATTAATCATATGGAAATCTGATCTAACCAATAAAATAGTATTTCTTCCAAGCTGTGGCTGTGTCATTGATACTTGGATAAATGCATTACATGGACACTAACAAACTCATGGAGAAAATTCTAGATGGGAACTACACAAGAACACTACATATTATCTGGAACAAATCCTTTCACACAAACCATCCAAGTAAGAAGAACAAGACATGTGAGGTACTGTTAGAGAAGTAAGCACAAACCTATAAGTGACATTTTCATATGGACTCCTATACAAGGACATACCAATATTGGCCAATCAGCAAAGATTTACACTTTTCAGCTCTGTGTGGACACTGGATGCAGCCCAGATGACTTACCAGGAATGATGGATGAGAAGGATGGATGGTTAGAGTGAATCAGGGAACTTCATGCAGTCAGTGTAATTTGATGAATGATGATGATAAAAAAAATGAATGAATAATAACAATGTGCAAATTCAGAAACAATATTTGCAATTAAAAATTTTTTTTGCAATTTGAAAAAGAAAATTTTATTTTTAATTTTATCTGATTAAATTTTTTGTCACCATTTATCAAAAAATAAAGATAAAAAAAAATTATGATTTTGAATTTTTTTTTAATAATGAAGTTTGTTTATAACATAAGTATCAAAAAGAAAAAAAAGTTATTGTAAACAGTGTGTCAAGTACTGTAAGTGTTTAACAAATAGAGTGATTTTTTTTCTCTGTGGCATTTCATCTGTTATTTTGTATTGTTCTTTTTTATATAAACTGTTTAAATAGATTACAATGGGGAATAAATTTTCAAAGTCTTTTGGTACCACCAATTTTAGACTTGATTCGTAGTATATTCAATCCACCGAATAAGAATATAACCTTCATTTTGTGCTTGTAGCTCTAGCTTTTGAGATAATATTAACTGAATGCTTTATTTTCCATTTGAAGTGATAATAAGGCTTTCTCATGAAGAAAGTGTTTGAATCATACAGATTTTTTGGGCCATATTTGTAGAGAGTACATTTTCATGAAATAGAGAAAATCCATAACTGATTTTGTGAAAAAGGCATATACTTAAAAGATGTAGTATCTCAGGCACCAAATCCTATGTTCCCAAGTATTATTTACTTCAAAGAAAATGACAGTTTCTCATTTTCTTTAAATAATTATTAGCTTAAGGGACTTTTTATAAGTCTTCTTTGAAAGATAATTTTCAAATTTCTTTCACAATATTCATAGATACTTTGATGTCAGAAAAAGCTCAAGATGAAAAGCCTTACCAGTTTTTTCCCTTTCAATTATCTTTACTTTTACAAGCCTCTAGCCAAAATTGTTAGTATGATCTCATTTAGTTTTACCAATATTGTGCACTTAATGTTCACACTCTTTTGAATAAAGTAGAAAATTTTAGGTTTTTTAATGCCAGACCTGATTTCTTAAGGTGAAAATTTGCATCCCAACTTTCATAACACTAGAAAAATCTTAAAGTGAATTATACTTACATCCAAGATAATCAAGGGTTTCAGTTTGTGATTTACTTTCCAATTTTGATGATGATGAAAATATTCCGTTTTTTGTATAAATCAGATTAAAAAGTGAATAAATCTAACTAGAGATAGTCTATATAGTCAAATAAAGAAAATTTTTTAAATCTTTCATAACACATAATGACAGGTAAAGAATGACTCAAAATACTAAAGATGATGACTTGTGACAGAAAATTAAAATTGATTAATTTAAAAGAAACTGGTAAAAATCTTATAAAATTTGAGAAAATTTAATTATAACTAATAGGTATAAAATCCATAAGTAAACAACCACAGGGCTGATGCAAAGTTGAGAGGATAGCAATGAAATAGGAAATATGGAAGCTTTCTAGACAAAATAAAATGAATATTTTTATTTAATTATAGTCAGATATGGCTACTATGGTAATTGCTAATTTTTTGTTGCAACTAAATAAACAAAGTTTAGTGATTACAGAAACCAATTGCCTTTTTGATAGTTGCTAAGATAATCACAGTTTTATATCAAGTATCAGAGATATTCTCACTCCTATCATTGTTACATTAATGATCATTAGCGTCAAAATTTATTACCAGCATTAGATAGAATTCTTTAATCTTTAGATATTAATATACTGATCTAACCTTAGAAGCTGCATGACCCAATAGGAAAAGATTCACTGCCAAAGTTAGCAGAATCCTAGAGATATAAATAAACATTCTTATTATAGACTGTATAAAGTGGTTGAATGGTATGCAATCAAAATGTTTGTTTAAAAAGTGCATGTGTGTTAATGGACAAAATGGCTCTCACAACATTTTAGTATAAAATAACAAATATGTCAGCCTTCCAAATTAACAAATAAAATGTGGAAAAGTATCCTTGAAAAATAAATAATATTTTCTCTCTCCTCCAACTCCAAAGAAGGTCCTAGTTTTCATTTGTGAAAAAATGGCCAATTGTAGCTCATAGAAAATAGAATTTTGGAGTACTCTGAATGATTATCATTCATTAAACAAAGAAAAAAAAGTTACCCAACAAAAATCAAGCCAATGACTGTAACTTACTCTTATCTAAATGGTGAATGTAACTATTACATCAAAATATAATTGGTATGTAAGTTTAAAAAAAAATTAATGTAAATTTTCCCAGGGGAGCGCTATTCTGTGAAACCACTGAACATATTAATCTTGAAAACTCTTTCAAGAAATTTAACTAGTGAACAGAAGTTATAATGATGCTCTTATCAAAAATGGACACATTAGCAAATAGAATATATCATAATAGTTTAATCAATTTGTATGAAATTTGTATCAACAAAAAAAAAAACAACAGGAGAAAAATCTGAGAAAAAAACTTTCTTCCCTCATGAAGTAATTAACTTTTGAAATTAGTTAAAATTTAAAATAATAAAATAAATTTGAACCATTTCAGAGGCAAATACACCAGTATTTTACTGAAAATCAACTAAGTAAGGGTGTTTATTCAAAAGATACTGAATTTATTAACAAAAAGATTACTTTGTAAAAAATGAATTATGGGAAATTCTTTTTGAATAAAAGTAGTCAAACCTGCTATTTAATATGACATCTCAGTAAATATTTACTGTAACTCAAATGGCATTTACACATTAAAAGGGTTAAAAATCAATCATAAGTTTTTCTAAAATTAACCTATGAAGAGTTAATTATTGCTCTTAATCTGAAAAATGTATCAACTAAGACCCCATGATGACAGCACAAAAAATCTTCAATAAATCTAAAGTAAATGAATAAGGCTTTATTGTGGCCTAAACTATTTTCCCCATATAAATTACATGCTTAACAAAAAATATAAATATACTTACTGTGAAAAAGTGAACAGTGAGTTTGAATAGACATCTTTTGTATGGAAGACATTTGTAACTTCATTAGAAAAATTTCAAAACTGCTGATTGTGATATTCTGAAATAAATAAGAAATAAATTAATAACCAAGAAAACAAAGGAGGTAAACAATCTGAGAAGAATTGTACTAAATCAAGTACAAATTTGTGAATGTATATTTGACTTTGTAACAAAAATGAAGAAAAACTCAAAAATATCACTGGTTTTCCAAAGAAAAGACTTCCCCAATTTGAAATTGAATAAATATATAATTGATCAGATGTAATTTTTAGATGATATCAAAGGTTCTAAAGCTATATGATTTTTTTTTCAACTTAAAAGGTAGGAAAGTTTTGCTACCAATAAAAAGAAAAGAAATATTTTATTCTTTAGCAATTTAACAAAGGAAAGTATTTAGCAATGACAAAAATAATAATGAAAGCGAAAAAATTCAAAATGGTGTAAAATGTGCTAATCTCTATAGAGCAGTTACAAAGAAAACAAAGATGGTAAATATAGTGCATGGTAACGCACAAAAATTATTCATAAGATTATAGTTATAATGAATACACAAGACATAAACTGTCTTAAGTTTTCATTATAACTATAATCTTGTGAAGTATAAGCACTCTCACATACACACACACCACACAAGCAAGGTAACGCAAAAATTAAAATCAAATCAGTAGTTTCACACTTTCATAGTCATCAAGAAACACTATGTTCAGAAGAATTCTAAGTATTATGGGAGAATCGTACATGAAATTCATGCAATGTAAAATCAAATTGAATTTATATTACCAAAACTCACTTTTTTTTCAAAAAAATTCCAATGCACTAAAAAAAACTAACAAGTTTAATTTTATATATTCACATGGGTATGGCATCTACCAGCCCATCCATATAATTTTGAATCACACCAGTTGTTAATCTTATATAAATTTGTGTGATACATTCATATGAACAAGCAAATTTAGTGACAACTTAATGTAGTCATTTCATAATCAGTTTTCCAAGTTTTAAGATTCCTGTTATATTCTGATGATAGGTTACCTTTGAAAGATATAACAGATATGTATTGACCCAACCTCTGTTCTGGGCAGGATGCAACAAAAGGTAGATTTTTCATAAAATTTTCTGTTCAATGTAGTATAAATGAACAATTGAAAAAGTGATTATAAAATCATATATATATTACACACAAACAAAAAAATATATTTACTATCAGCAAATCAAAAATAAGGATTGAAAAATCAAAAAGGAATTGCAGAGTTTATCATCTTTAATCTTATTCTATTTGACAAATATAAAATTGATAACAATAAAATTTATCCAGATTCATGAAATTTATAGGGTCATCATTAACTTAATTATTTTGGTATTTTATAAATATAAATTTTACATGAGGATTTTGGATATTACAAGCATGCAAATGTACTCACAAGTTACAGTATTCAAATTTCTTAGATGAACCACTGTCCATAATCAATTCCTGACCAGTATCAGGGAGTTGTGATAAAAAGTAACAAAAATGGAATGCAAGAAATATGAGTGGAAGATTAACAGCAGGTCATTTTCTTCCCACTAAGGGATACACACATGCCAAAGCTATCAGTGACTCAGAAGAATCTTCACTTGTTGATACTTGACTTTTACTCAATGAAATATGAACACCATGTCAACAGAAAGACAGTTGAGAAATGTATGGTCAAATTGATTTATAGCTGATACTCATAACTCTTCAGAGTAAGGATCAATAATGTTGAAGTCAAGACAAACTTGACCTAAATATGATTCCATTGGTAAATTTTGATTCTGGGATGAGCATCCAACATAATGTACACAGATGTTGTTTCTCACTAGCATTGTTAACAGAGCCCATGTCATTTTGAAGAAATTATGAAAACAGCTATAGTAAAAATGAAAAAAAAAATTTTTATGGTTGTGGTGAATTCATTTTAAATAAGATACAAAGTATATATTTAGAGTTATGTGATTGAGAAATTTTAAATCTAAACAAATGAACAGAGACAAATATGAATAAATAAACATAGACAGATGAAAATTTTGGGTTTAATGGAGTTTTTTTTTAAATCAAAAATAAAAGGGAAAAAGATAATGATAATTATTTGAATTATGACAAAATATATATTCATAATGGGGAATAATTTGTCTGCCCTTGATAGATGACAAAATGCTACCAAATTTGGTAGGCATACAAAATGAAAACTCAATGGAAGATTTTTTTTACAAAGTTAAAAAAAGAAAGTTATTTATCTTACTAAAATAATCATTTATATTCATGTAAATATTAATTTATAGATTTTTCTTGAAGATGGAGATACAAAATAATTACTTAATGTTAGGACTAACAATATTTACAAAGAACAAAAATATTCATATGGATAAATCTCTTAAAGGTCACTCAAATTTAAAATATACTTCAACAAAACTACATTTACAGCATGATATTAATTTCATAAAATAAAAATATAATTAGAGAATTTATTTTATGTGGATTTGTCTTTTAACAATAACCATTTGTAATTGCTTGGTATAGATATTTAATTGATAACGCAGTTGCAAACAGTTCTTGACTTCTTACCCAATATATACACAAATTAAATTTATTTCAGCTTTAAAACCATTAATTACTGTAACATATTGACCTTCGACCCAGCTGTCAATCAAGGAACAGGTGCATCCAGTCAAAGATATCAGGGTATAGCCTTGACCGAGGACGGGTTGAATTCGGTGCAAATGTGATGCTCACAGGAAGCAGGTGAGCGTCAAACAATTATATAACCTGGGGTCACAGACAGGTTCAGTAAGTTTGGAGTCAGTTAGTTGAAGATAAGATGCTGAAGAGAGAACCAGCACCCAGCAGAGGGCTATGGGCCCTCAGGACTCCTGATTGAGCAGCCCAGCAGAATGAGAAAGAAGTGCTGCTAAAGACAGAGGAATTTGGGGGTCAATATGTTGCAGTTTGTTTAGTCTTCAACTCACCTCTCACACGTAACCCTTTTGCAACCATTTCGAATAAATTGTGAGAGGTATATTTTTCTAAAGAAGTGTGTTCATTCATCATTATTGTGTTGATTATGTTTCCGCATGTATATGTGTATAGTTGTATATGTATCAGCCTATACAACATTACTTGTCACCATCAAGTCATGCAGTCAGCACAATTTTCTCTGGCTCTCTCTCTCCATCTGTCCCTATCATCCATCACTTCTATCAGGTCTTCCAAACTACATCCAGCATCCACACAGAGATGATGTAAATAAGTTCTAGCTGGTCAGTGAACACTGGCGCATCCATTTGTAGATGTCCAGAGAAGAATGTCACTTATAAGTTTATCTTTGCCTCTCCAGCAGTGCCCCACATGTTTTGAATGGTTTTTGAGAAGGGGAGAAAAGTTGTCATACTTATAGTGATATAACTGTCATGATTCCAACAATTATCCACATCAAGTGAAAGAACCATATATGCAGGTATACTATTCCACAGATTAAAAACTATGGTTAAATTCTTTTTTAAATCCCAATATTCCATCTACATCTGTGCATATATAAATTAGTTAGTTTCAGTGTGACACATTCAGGTGAAGAGAAACAAATTTAATGACAACTTAAGTATGGGGGACAGCATGTTCATAACCTTAGGCATCTGTATCTTCTAGTAAAGAATACATTACAGTAAACTGTTTTAAACTATTTTTTCTACTAAGTAATCTTGGATTCTCCTACTTTCTAATGCTGTAAAATTTTTCCAACCACTTCTTATAACTCATATTCAGTAAACTAAATACTAACTTAGTTATATGTCTGAACTTTTTCTAAAAGATTTTTATTCCTTTTTAAGTATGGTAACCGTAAATCTACACAATAATCAAGATGGACTGTAAGCAAAAATCAGTATGGACCTCACTATCATATAATTCTAGGAAATAATCTTCATTAATATATAACAATATTCTTTAGATGGTTTGGCTATTGTTCAATGGCATATCAACTCTTTCTTTAGATGGAATAACAGTAAAAGAATATGAAAACATGAGCTCAAATCCTGATGCACTTAGAGCATTTTACTTGTTTTCTGATTAAATGTTTCTTTTGTTATTTTAAAATAATTTAAACTTTTTCTTTGTGAAATAATATTCAGTAGTACTTTTATCATTAGATTATAAAGAGTTTTGAAAATAACTTCATAGAAGAGAAGGACTTTAGATAAGTTTCAATGATTCACCAGTTTTTTCAAGTAAATCTTTGATATTTGGTTTAGTTTACTTGTTTAACAACATATTTGCTCCTTTGATTCATTAATAAATGTTTGATAGTAATCATAACTTATCTTCAATGTTCCATCACAGTTTTTAAAAAATTGCACTTAAAATAACTATTCCTATTTAATAATGATCATGTCTGCACAGTTATATGGTTTCAAGCATTCCTATCAAATGCTAATAACACCCTGTTGACTGGAGCAGAAGAATATGCCAACTGCACCTTAGTAAAGGGGTAGGACTCCACTTTGAATAAGAATACGAGTTCACTTTGGGTGGCAAAAGACGGGATCCTAGTGACTGAGCAGTTTATGACCTAGCAACCAAAGTGGTCACTTGACTTGCAACATTTCATTCTGGCCCTTAATGACCCAATCCAATCATTTGGCTGGTCATGTCAAGCCCAAGCACCCTTATGATTAAGTCTCAATTGCATTATTCAGACTTATTGTTCTTGTAGCAAACAAACACCCAACCCATTTTCATAGGAGCTAAAAGGTGGTGGCAGCAGGTCAATTACATTGAGAAAAATAAGACTGAGTATCCTAGTTATAAAACATTAATTCTTTCAAGTTGTAGCCATATTAGTACAACTGTATGATTGCACTACCAGGACTTTAATGAAGCCTTTAAAGAAAAAGCTAGATGATAATTATCCAAGAATTCTGTATGCTGTTTTAAACAAATCCTGGAAGCAGCAACCCACAAAACAGCAGATATTCAAGCACCTAACTCTCATTTCACAAACTATTTAAGTAAGATTAACAAGATAACCGGGGTACTGCTGGAGAAACAGGGACAAACTCATAAGCAAATGTTGGTTGACCAGCAAAGGCTTACATTTATCAGTTCTGTGTGGACACTGGATGCAGTCTAAAGGACCTCCCAAGAGTAATGACTGATAGAGATGGATAGCGAGAGAGAGAGAGAGAGAGAGAGAGAGAGAGAGAGAGAGAGAGAGAGAGAGAGAGAGAGAGAATTCATGCGATCAGCATGACTTGATGATATTTTTTATCTTAGATGAGTTAAATATTAATATTTCAGCTTTAGATTAATATTTGTTTTTACCATTTTGCTTTTTCTTTTTTTGAACTTTACTTTGTTTACTTTTAGAGTCTTAAAGAAGTACAGTAAAATGAGACTGTATAAATAATGAATAAAGATAATTTTAACAATATCCATCACAGATACTTGTTTATCAAACAATCATGGATCACTATTACCAGAGGGTTCATGGGTCAAATAGTAATCTCAACTTTTGTATGCAAAGATAAATTAATTCACATATGTGCTAATAAAAAAAAATATGAGTAAAAGAAAATTCAAGAAGTATGATGGGATGATTTTTCAAAAATATTTGATCATTTTACTGTTTATATCAAATAATAGCAAAAGAAAAAGAAAAGGTAATATTACTTTAAAAATTAATGATTAATTATAACTTTTTCAAGATTTACAAAGCTGACTTTGCAAATTCTATAGATAATTGAATATTATGTTATATACAACCTAATACCATATGCTATATCTAAGATCATTTTAAAGCAAATTTGAGTATAGACACTACATGCATTTTTAAAGCAAATTTGTGTATAGACACACACAATGTAAATTCTAATACTTGAATATTACCATCAAAGTACAAAATTGTTATTAAAGTACAAAAAGAGGAGCTAATTTTTTTTAAGTTCTACACAGTAGAATAAATGAATTAGTTGATTTCTGATTTTTAAAATAAAATAGGCTTAAATATTCTTAGTATAAAATATGAAACATTCTCAGTACCAGCAACATCAAATATTTGTAAAAAATTAGTCTAATAAGAAAATTACTTTTTCTCAAGCTAAATCTAAAAATTGGCGATTTAATAATGAAATACATCAGGTTGTGAATTTTGTACCAGAAGATTCTCAAAATTCATGAAAGATGACATAAAAATTTCTTAACACAACCTCAATTAATGTGCTAACAAATGCATTTTCTATGTAAATGAAAAAATATGCACACACACTCACTTGCATATATTCTAAAAATGCAAGATAGAATTTTTTAACCACATATTTCTTGATATCCATTTTATTCAGAATCTTATATATAATACCAAAAATAAGTAAATAAAATGGGATCTCTAAACATGATTTATTCTACTTATTTGATCATTATTTATACATATTTCAGTGTGTAAATAAGCAGCAGGAATCACTTCCAGTTAAAATTTTCTGATGATGTAAATAAAGATCAAATATTAAGAAAAAGAACCAAACATATATTAGTTATATATTGATAATAGAAAAGTATGAGTTTTTTCTTCCTTTTGGAGAAACAAGTTAGGCAATATAATTCATTACCCTTCATACAAAATAGAATTTACATTCCTCATAGTCAATAAAATTAAATAAGAATGATAAACTGGAAAACACAAGTAATACATATTCAAAATGTTATCAATAGAGATATAATTAAATTTTTTTACCTTTCAGGGAGGTTTTTTTCCCCCAGAAAAAAAAATTGTTAAAAAAAAACCTTTAAAAACTATGATTACCCTTAAAAAAAAATTAAGAAAAAAAAAGAAGATTTTTAAGGATCAGAATTCATTTAGCTAATACTCACATTTCACCATCCTAGCATTTGCTACTGTAAATTTATCCAGTTAAAATTAAATAACAAGTTTTTACAGTTGTATTCATTTTGATTTTCTGAGATTATTCCCAATGCAGTTTAACTGGTATAATAACTTTAGAATTAAGAATATGTTTCACTGGCTTCAACCATCCAATGAAAGTAACCATTTCATAAAATTACAAAAGAATTGTAGATCTACATTTTAAATGGGTTGTTGGATGGCAAACAAAAGCTTGAATATTAGTATAAAAGAATTAATATGATTGGTCAAAAGTAGCCAATCTGAAATACTGTAAAATAATCCACGAGTTGATGGGGTTCAGAATTATATATACTTAAAAATCTAACAAGATTAGTTTGGATTAGCGATTATCAAGTTGAACAAACAAGGATTAGAAGTGACTATTGCTGTTGTTCATTAAGGGTGATGGATCACTTTAATTCACAACAATGATGTAAAATAATGCAAAAACATTGACACAGCTCATTAAAAAATAAATACATTTTTCCTAGCAAGATTCAAGAACCAAAATACAGTAGACAAAATTAATTTTCTATGTACATGTAGTATAAAAAAGCTTAACATTAACAAAAACATTTTTAAGGAGTATTCATTAGAGAATGTGAGTTCATTTCTTTTTTATTTGAATGAGCTTTTAAGATGGAACTGAAAAGTCTAAATATCCTGATTCCTGACCAAAAATATATAAATAAACTGATATAGGATTTGTGATCAAAGATGATTCCAAAATTATGTCTTGGTTCCAGTTTTATAAAATTAAAAAGAAAAATACAATAACAAAAATTTTTGAAAGATTTTTTACTTTGCTTTTACCTTCAACTTTTTATTTTAATTATTCTTTAGAACAGAGAGAGGAAACAGTTTTATACATATTTATAGAATATATCAGAGAAGATAAACTGAAAAATGGTTAGGAAAATTATTTTGAACATATTTGACTCAAAAACAAATTTCTTTTCTGAACAGCAATTAGTTAATTTCAATAATCAATGACAAGATAATCTGACAAATGAATTTAATATGTACAAATAGCAATTCATACTATTAGCTCTATTAAGAAATGGTATGATTTGTTAATAAACACATAATCAAAAAAAAATTTTCACTATTAACCTGCATAAATACCTTTGTTGGTTTTACAAATGCAGACATTTCATTAGAAGGGTGTACAATGTTTAAGACAACCAATCCAATGTTACATTGCAAACTACATAGAAATGATGAGAAAACGGCTCCCTTAATGAAATACAAGTTATGCCAAACTGGTTATATCTAATTAAAATAAAGAAAGAACTTATAATACAATAATATTGAAAGAATAAAACCTAAGAAGCAAATTCGGCTCAGTGTAATATGCTTGGTTTTTATTTAATGTTTTTATCAAGAAAAGACCAATGAATTTAAATGAAATTTTATCAGAGGTAATTAGTGCACATTTTACATGCATAATCCATAATGTTCCATGAATTATTAATCATCATCCAATCACTTCATATATTTTTCAAGTTATTAATCAAGGACAATGGATGAAATATCCCAACACAAAAAAAATATGATTACAGAAAACTTTTTCCTGAGAGGATTCTTTTACTGAAAATAAATACAAATTTCATTAGAGGTTATTTAAAACAATTTGTAAGAAACTGATTAATGGAACAAAAAAATAAAGCAATTTTTAAAAAAATGCATGTAGGTAAAGAATACTTGATTGATAAAACAAAGTTGTTTCATATTTCTATCTTAATTGAAATTGCTATCAGCTATTCAAAAGGTCCTATTCAACTAGTTGTCACATGGTATCCCACTGAGAAGATAGAAATAAGATTACTACTATCCTCTTGTTTGAATTAACAGTAGCAAGCCATCAGAGAATGACAGTTAAGACATGAAAGAATGTGGGTCAATCCCAAAGTAACAAATCCAAGTCAGAGTGGAAAAACAGATGTTTGTACTTGGTGACCTGATGAAAAAAGAATGGGACTTAGGTGACATCTAGTAGCCCTAAAAAAATCGCCTGACCAGGGGGAAGAAGAGAGAAGCCAAATGATTGGCTGGGATCCTAAAACGGAAGTGGGGACTCCTTCCTGTCAGCGGAAATAGATAATAAGAAAGTTAGTTGTTGGACAGGGTTCGTGGCGGACGGAACTAAAGCCAAGAACTCCGGGTAAACAAAGAGCCCGTAAAAGAAGAAAGATTCTCCACAGGAATCCATCTAAATAAGATAAGTAACTTTGGGACTGCTTCTCCTTATACCCAATTTTATATACCCTCTCTCTCTCTCTCTCTCAAAATTTGAAGAAAAACGAAAGAACAGAAAAGAAGAAAGACATTTATGTTCATGGACTATTCATTTATGATATATTTGACACGTTGAAGGTGTATATCTATGTGTAGTAAAAGATTGATATATTTTAATGTTCCCACGTGCTTGAAGTTGTTATTTGCAGCGTCTGTTACGAATTTGTTATGTCATGTTTCTTTCCCAGCTTCATGTCGCCTTATTTCATCTTGCTTAAAATTGTCCTATTAATTCCTTTAAAATATCACACGGGAAACCGGAGTTGCCGACTACTACAATATAATATTATTACGTCTAAACCTAGAGGTCCATATCTTCCATTGTTCTAGGGGAGGAAGACTAGCGGCCTTGGTGGGTGTGTGTATAGTGTGAAAATTGGAACCCCTTGCCAGCGGCGGTCAGTCTGGCCATAAATTAATCCCCCACATAATATGCCAGTTCTTATATGCCTGAGAAAAAAAAACTCTGAACGAGGACTTATTCAACAAGGAATCAAGTGCCAACCTGCCCCGCCTTCACACGTGCAAAATTAAAGTCCCGTTCTGGGATAAAAGGTAAATTTTCGCATCACATAGTCTTTGAACATAAGTGAAACTGCATTATAGTGAAGTCAAAATACAAGATTTGTAGTTGCGTCTTGACTACTAACATTCAAATCTATCTTCATTCTTATCAAGCCATGCAGAAATTTGACAAACAGCTAGAAAAAAAAAATTAAAGCTCTGAATTAAAATTGTGAACAATATAAACAGCATAGTGAATACTAAAAATCTTTTCATATGCACATACCTATAGAATTTTTGCTTCTAAAGCTGGTAAGAGGAAAAATACTAAATTGCTATATTTTCAGAACTGAACGCACTAACCTCTCTAGATAGATATATTTTAAGTATCTAAGTTTCCTTATTCATTTCTTTATATTGTTAGATAAAATTTCATATCCCTGATCTAACAATATTTACTTTGTTCATTCTTCTATCAACATAGTTTTAAAAATCTAATAACCAGTTTCTTATAATTAGTGATGCCAACATGTGAACAACACAGCATCTATTAATGTTATATATATATATATATATATATATATATATATATATATATATATATTCTTAAGTTTCTGAAGATTGCCATTAGTTGGGTTCCTTACTTAAGGCACAAATTGAATTAACACATACCTAAAAGAACAAACAGAATACATTCAAGACCAGATCAATATGATAAGAAACTTGATTGAAGATAGTCAATCTCAGATAGCATGCCAGACAGTAAATGAAATGAGCAAAAGGAAGAACACTGCAAGAGCTAAACTAAGAGCTTGCAGCCAAGAAGAAAGAATACACTTGTGGAAAGAACATTTTCAAGAATATGCTTGGAAAATCGCCTAAAGTTACAGCTGAACCTATCATAAAAATTATCAATAATTAACAAGACATCAAACTAGGACATATGACGCAAGAACTCAGCGTAGTACGAACAAAAATAAAAAACAGGAAGCTGCCAGACTTGATGAAATACTACTAGAAGTAAGGAAAACAAGCAAATTCGATGACATACTGCTCCGATACTGCAATGCCATATATAACCAGAACACAATAGATAGATGGACAAAGGGCTGCATCATCCCTTTCCCCAAGAAGAGTGAACTCAGAATTGCAGCCAAGATTTACAATGCTCGGCTACTTAACCACATTGAACCTGAAATTGAGAAAAGTCTTAGGAAGAACCAAAATAGCTTTTGGAGACACTGATCCACATCACAAATTCTGACAATCCATCAAATTTTAGATGTTCGTGCAAAAAATTTCAAGGCAACACTATTATTTGTAGATTTCTCCAAGGCATTTGACTCCATACTCAGAGGAAAGATGGAGCAAATTCTTCAAGCCCATGGTCTCCTCACAGAAACCATCAAAATCATAATGAAGCTCTATAAGCACATTAAAGTAAAAGTTCACTCAAAGGATGGAGACACAGACTTCTTTGACATTGACGCAAGTGTGCTGAAAGGAGACATACTTTGAACGTCAATATTCAATGAAAGAAAATGGCTTTACACTGGAAAAGATAAGCAGACAATACCTTTCACAAACTGTTACAGATGCAGACTACGCTGATGACATAGCATTTCAGGCAAATATACCTGCCCAGGCCGAATCCCTGCTGCATAGTCTAGAACAGGCAGCAGGTGGCATAGGCCTCCATAGGAATGCAGACAAAACAGAGTACATGTTTCTTAATCAAAGAGGCGACATCTACACACTCAACGGTGGTTCTCTGAAACTAGTGGACAAGTTCACCCACTTTGCAAGCAGCGTTTCATCTATCAAAAATGACATCAATATGTGACTAGTGAAGGCATGGACAACTATCGATAGGCTATTGGTTATATGGAAGTCAGACCTATCTGATAAAATAAAATGCAATGTTTTCTAAGCAGTGGTCATGTTGATAAATGGATGCACCACATGGACACTGACTAAGCATTTGGAGAAAAAGCTTGAGGGCAATTGCACAAGAATGCTACGAGCTATATTGAACAAATTCTGGAGGCAACATCTCATAAAACAACAGCTGTACAGCCACCAACTATCCATCTTGAAAAGCATCCAAATTAGATGAAGACGACATGTGGGACAGTGCTAGAGAAGTATGGATAAACTCATAAGCAATGTTCTCTTATGGATCTCTTCACTCAGACAAGCAAATGTTGGGCGACCAGCTAGAACTTATCTACTAGAGCTCTGTACAGATATGGGATGTTGCCTAGAAGACCTGCTGGAAGCAATGGACGACAGAGATGAATGGCAAGACAGTCAGGGATATCCGTGCTAGCAACACGACATGATGATGATGATATACACACACAGCCACACATGCACTGGTTGAATTATAAAAAAGTTTGTTTTCCTGACATTCTAATCATATTTTTTTTCAATCAAAATAAATATATGAATAAACTTTTTGTCCTATTTTTAACAGAATAATCTTGAAAATATTGCAAATTCAACACTGAAGCATTTCCTACTTCTAATAATCAAACATTCTAATCTTTATCTGCTCTTGAACAAAGCACATATTTTTATTTGCCCAGTTGGCTGGGGCTGCAGAATACACTGACTGCACCTATGCAAAGGGGTAAGACTCCCCCCTATAACGAGTGTCCTGGTAATGACACTAAACAATCTGATGGTGAGGTTCCAGTGATGCTGGGGCTTTGGGGAATGTGGAGCACCCCTTCATTGCCATAGCTCCCATATCCACTCTTGTCTGGAATGGTAGTACCTGATAGGGTTAAATAGAACTAAACTGCATACCTATGTTGAACTGAATTGTTTGAATTAGAACTGTTTGACTAAACTGCATAGCTTGAAATAGAAATGTTTTTGACAATTAAACAGTGTACTTATGAGTGATTCCATGTAAAATCAACAAATTCTTTAGGCAAAAATACCTTGACTAACAGGGATTTTTTTCAAGTTTGCTACACTTATAGATCTTCATGATACAAAGTGAATGGCACCAGTCTTATCTCTCAACATTGAGCCGTTCTTAAGTTATGACCTTTTGACCTTTGCAATAGATATAAATTTCCAATGATACTGACAAAGTTTGAAATTCAATATCTCCGGTGTTTTTGCACCAAAAAAGCTTATTTATATACCATTTTAAAGTACTTGGATGGATCTAAAATGTACCATATGTATTTTCTATCTTAGCGGTCAAATAAGACAAGCTGACCTTGACCCTAAACTTTGACCTTCATTTTCTCAAAAAACCTTTTTTTTTTAATTAGCCAAATAATTTGTTTGTCTTATGTCATGATATGTATAAAAAATCATGGTGGGAAACTCTGGAAGTTTTGCTTTAAGTGTTTTACTAAAATAACCCAATTCAAAATGGCTGATTTTAGCATCTGTCACTATATGTCCAAATTTTGATATCTCACAATATGGTTAAGTTATATATCTTTACAAAGCTCTTTTAATGTTGAATAACATTTACATAATGAAAATAAATATTTAAAAAGTGATTTGAAATCATGTTAACATTTTATCAAGCACTAAATCAAAAGAATATGCAACATTTTATGTCACTGATCAACATAATTCAGTTGATCATTAAAGTAGTACATTAAATCCTCAATGATACTTTTTATTTTTATTAATTTTTTATATAGACCAAAGAGATTTGATATGAAAAAGTGATATGCTTAAATGAATGTATAGAAATATTCTTAATATGCTGATATCAGAAATTGTTTTTTTTTAAGCTTAGTTTACATTTTTACAGTTGAAAGTAGTTTAACAGGCTTTTACTACAAATTGATAAGTCTTTTGGCATCCAAAACCCATTTTTTTTATTACTAGCTATATTTAGGCAATATACAACTGACTGGGTCATAAAAATAAAACATTTACTAGGTTACAGCTGAAAACTTTATCACCAGTGATTGGCACCCTTAAGTCTGGCCTGAGTCACTTATTATTTAGAATTTCAAACAGGTAGCTGATTTTACATTGTGGCTTGGATTCTTCACTAACACACAAGAAAACCAAAAAAATTATGGTAAATTTTAATCTCAGTCTTTTTATTATATTAAAGTAGTATTGGTGAAACATGACAATATTTTTTGTCTGATAATCAGTGAGTGAAATTTCTTCACTAAGAAAATTTAAGTCCTTTTGAGAAATATTTGTGAGAATCTTAGGGTGAGGGTCAATTTGCAAAAAATAAAAAAAATAAAAATAAAAGTTTAAACACTTACACATATATATAAATACATATATATACACACATATATATAAGTATATATATATATACATAGAAATATATATGTATATATATATATACAAACATCTATATAAATATACATATATATATATATATATACGTACATATATATACATATATATATATATACATATATATATATTCATACATATATATATATATACATATATATATATATTCATACATATATATATATATACATATATATATATATTCATACATATATATATATATACATATATATAGATATATATGCATATATATATATTCATACATATATATATATATATACACATATAAATACACACACATATATATATATATATATATATATAGATATATAGATATATATACATATGTGGGGTTTGAAGGTTTTTATGAAGGTCAGTGGCTAAGGGCAAGGCTGTGTTGCTGTAAGATATCTGACTCCATATTTTGGTTATATTATTTTACCCCACGTTGACTGGCTGGCGCAATGCCTTGCCCAAAGAAGGTCCATAAGAAATATACAAAAAGGAAAAGATAAAAAACAGATAAGAGACAAAAACATTTCTTTCATACTTTCCTTTATTTACTTGGTGAATGGACTAACCAACGCTACGTCCCAAGACACAGCGTGGTGCCCAAAACACCAGATGGTAAAATCGGTGTTGTCGGTTCGACGTCACTACCCGAAAAGAGGTCGGTTCACAGAAAACCTGAGTATTTATATCTCTTCACCGGCTCCAAATTCCCCACTCCAAAATCTTTCTAATTTTGGCGCGACCGCTTCTCATTGGCCACTTTACATTTTATAATTTTTCTTTTTTCTGATTTTAACCGGATGGATGCGTGGAGCCTTATGCGTGGTGACGCGTTTATACATTTTGTATCTGGCAGCCGACGAGTCAATATCCGGTTGGGAGTTTTTACTGTTAATTCCTAAATCCCCACAATACATTGCCACCTGAAATAGCGGAGCTATAGGAAGATTCTTAAAGAAAAAATGAATATTTGTAAGGTTGTCACGGTTCCCTTTAAAATTTTTCAAATTAAAAAAATTTTTTTTTTTTTTTTTGTGTGTCCAGCCAACCCGCTTTTTTTTTGCAAAAAGATTGTATTGATTTTTAATTGTCCTATTTTCTAGGATTATTTATCAAATTCTTGTATCTTATTTGCAAATGTTCAATAATTTTGGTAATTTGTTTAGGGTGGCTGGAAAACTAGGACTCGTTGGATATGACGGATTTTATTTCCATTTTTTTTCTTATGTGCAATAATTCCGGTAATACATAGATTTGTTGAATGTAATCGTCTGATTTGAGAGGATTATTCTTCATTAACTCTTTTGCTTTTTCTTTGGAACTTCTTTTAATATCTGGGAGTAATTTTTATTTATTTTTTAATTTTTTATCCGTGAGTTTTTTTTGTTCTTTTTTTGTGTGTGTGTTCGCTCGCTTGTTTAAACGTTGCATTTTCTGTAGTAGTGACTACTTTTCTTTTTTTTTTTTCTTTTTTTTTTTAGTCGCTAGTATTTGCTGGAAATCTTTTTTTTTTTGTGTACCTCGTGGTACTTTTTTTTTTTTTTTTTTTTTTTACAAAATGTCACTTTGGGAAAAAAAAGGTTATGAGCCGAGAAATGACCTACAGAAGTAGCAGTATATTTCAAAGGAGTAGTGTGAGTTTTTTTGGGGGGTCTCTGAAATTTCTAGTAGTAATTGGTGGTTTAGTGAGGTAGTGGGAGAGATAAACCATGTGGTGACAGAAACCGAAATAGAAGTAGGGTGAGTGAAAGTTAAAAAAAAGTTACCTTATTTTGCAAGTTGGGAAGTAAAAAGGTGTGTTGATAATGTTTTTGCTGAAAGAAATTCCACGTCCATTTTGTTTTCCAGATGTTAGGTCCGCGGGAGAATTTGAAAATTTTTCAATGTTTTGCTGGCTGTTGTTGTTGTTTTTTTTTTTTCTTAGTTTTTTTTTTGTTGTTTTAGTTTTTGTTCCACGTGGAAAGTCGTCTGTCTCCAGTTTAGGATGTTTTTGTTTTTTTTTCTTTTTAAAATTTCTTGTTAGGATGTCTTCTTCATTCTGGGTGTTCATTCATTCACGTGTTCAGGGTTCACCAATGTGGTGTTTAAAGGTTTTTTTGTGTCGAGGTCACCAATGTGGGGTTTAAAAGGTTTTTAGCGTCGAGGTAACCAATGTGGGCTTTGAAGGTTTCTTTTTTTTTCGCGTCGAGGTCACCGATGTGGGGTTTAAAGGTTTTTATGAAGGTCAGTGGCTAAGGGCAAGGCTGTGTTGCCGTAAGATATCTGACTCCATATTTTGGTTATATTATTTTACCCCACGTTGACTAGCTGGCGCAATGCCTTGCCTAAAGAAGGTCCATAAGAAATATACAAAAAGGAAAAGATAAAAAACAGATAAGAGACAAAAACATTTCTTTCATACTTTCCTTTATTTACTTGGTGAATGGACTAACCAACGCTACGTCCCAAGACACAGCGTGGTGCCCAAAACACCAGATGGTAAAATCGGTGTTGTCGGTTCGACGTCACTACCCGAAAAGAGGTCGGTTCACAGAAAACCTGAGTATTTATATCTCTTCACCGGCTCCAAATTCGCCACTCCAAAATCCTTCTAATTTTGGCGGGACCGCTTCTCATTGGCCACTTTACATTTTATTATTTTTCTTTTTTCTGATTTTAACCGGATGGATGCGTGGAGCCTTATGCATGCCGACGCATTTATACATTTTGTATCTGGCAGCCGACGAGTCAATATCCGGTTGGGAATTTTTACTGTTAATTCCTAAATGCCCACACATATATATATATTCATACATATATATATATATATATATAGATATATATCTATATACATATAGATATATATATACATATGTATATACATATATATACATATACATATGTATATACATATGTATATACATATATATATATACAAACATGAATACACATATATATATACATATATATATACATATATATATACATATATATATATACATATATATATGCATATATATATATATATAATTACATATATATATATATATACATACATATATATATGTACCTACATATATATATACATACATATATACCTATATATACATATATATATATATATATATATTAATACGTATACAATCATCATCATCATGTCGTGACCCTCTCTCGCCACTTCTCCCAATCATTCATCCCAGACCGTCAAAAGAGGTCCGAGGGTGTGTCCTCCGTTCATCGAATAGTCACGGCCAAATTACGACTAAGCCCACAAAAAAACGCCGCACAAACAGCAACCAGTAAGTATACTTTCCTCACATACATATATATATATATATATATATATATGTATTCATACATATATATAATATAGATATATTTATATATATATATATATATATATTCATACATGTATATATATATATATTCATACATATATATATATTCATACATATATATATATATATATTCATACATATATATATATATATTCATACATATATATATATATATTCATACATTTATATACAATATTCATACATATATATATATATATATATATATAATCATATATATATATATATATATTCATACATATATATATATATATATTCATACATATATGTATATTCATATTCATACATATATCTATATATACATATTCATATATATATCTATATATACATATTCATTAGGGTAGGTTGATTTTGGAACTGTAAAAAGAATAATGCGGTGAAAGTTGCGAAATAACGTCAGAAATTACCCCACGAAATATTTTTTTCCAAAATTTTGTATTTTTTTGCGAATTTGCATTTAAAGACACAATATTTGTGATTTTAGTCGTGATATCGGTGACACTGGAAACCTGTATCCATAAAATTAAGACTGAGACTAAAGGAAAGTTAAATAATAAAATTTATTAAATAATAAATATTTTAAAGTTTCTTATCCATTTTTATATCATGTTAAATCAAATGACCATAAAAATAAAAATAAAATACATTTAAATATACAGTTTAAAATACAACTAACGACTTACTAAACCTCGTTTTATTTACTAGATATATTTTTTCGGCTTTCACCGGTGGTAATTATCTCTCCCTAGTACTTCAGTTTGTTCATGTTTTTTACCCTTCTAATTAACACAAAGATATATTTTGCAAAGTAGACATACTATTGAAATATTTTAACCCTTTATAATTATTGTAATTTATTTATATTTTAAAATTTAGATTTTTTTAAAGTGAAAAGTCGGTTTACGAGTTAATTTTGGAACTAAACTACAGTATTTTGGTAAGTAGACGTTACTACTTTTATAATGAATTTCGAAATTTATTTACAATTTTTTAAAACATGTTTGTGTATTTTCTGACAATATATTTTCTTTTTACAGATATTTTTATTAAGAAATGGCTGGAAAAAACACTGGAGTTTCCACTCGAAGTAAAGGTGCAATTAAATTTTCAGGTTTACTATCACCATTGGATAAAACTGAGCCACCAACTCTTCGACAAATAATTCAGTACAGCTATTTTTTGATGAACAATTATCCTCACCTTTCTTGTTTTGGTATTTCTAAATTAATAGCAAAGGAAGTGATAGATATTTGGCAGGCTGTCAACCCTCGTTTGCCTTTGTTAAAGGAAATTAGTGTTTTCAACAAGGTGAATAGTCTATGCTTTCAGAAGGCAAAGCAAATAGATAGGAAACATCTACCTGCGGCCCAAACAAAATTCTGGAAGGAAAAGTTGGATACATTGTTTGATATATCGTCATGTTCCTGCAACCTGCCCATTGTAAGTTGTGACAATATTAATGTCAAATGCACCAAAGAAAATTGCCAGACTAAGCACATCATCTGCTCTTGTCCTCTGACACAGAAAATAAGTTATTTTCTATTTTTATTTTTTAATTTATTGTGAAAGGGAAACTTAACAACTAAATTGTGTAAATTTTGAAAAAAATTAATTTCAACAGTTAAAATAAATATTGAAAGTCATTTTTCCATTTTATTTTACATGTAAAATAAATTATAATTTAATCTATTAAACTGTATTTTTAATATTAGTAAAATTTGATATTCCAGGTTCTATGGAATACCGTGCTTATTTGAAAGACCAGAGAGGTAAAATAGGGCCCAAGGGCACATTCCAACTTGGGCTAACAGATAAAACAGCAATAAAGAAATGTAGAAGAGAAGGAGAAAGATTAAGCCAACAAAAAAGTATGAAGATATCCCCACCAATAGCTTCAACATCATATGTTCAGGATGATTCTTCCCATTCTTACTCATCATCTCCAAGTGATGAAACAGGATTATAAACAGCTAGATGGTCCTCTGCAAAAGCCTTATAACCTCACAAAAATTCCAAGGTATGCTCTTGAGTTAGTCAGGGGTGATATATCTTCTAATCTTGGAGGCGACCTTGCCAATGCCTTGCTCTTGGATTTGAGGGCTATGGGCCTTCTTATCCCTAATATAGATATAAAGAATATCTATATGGATAAATGTAAAATAGAGCAATGTCGAAAGTAAAAACAAATGCCAATGAAAATCATAATGAAAATGTGGAGAATCTGCTTTATAGGAGTTGATGGGAGGACAGATAAAGACACACTACTCTACAAGGAATCAGTGGAGGAAAATGGAAGTAAAATTCTGAAAAAAAGCCAAAGGACCTGAATGCCACTTGACAATCACAAAGGAGATACCAAATGAGAGTATATATTTGACTCACAGGGTTCTTCCTGATACTGGTGCAACTGGTACCGTTCTTGCAGAGCAAGTGGCTGATGTTTTGGAGAAATTTAAAAGTTTGAGCACTATTAAGGCTGTCCTTGTTGACAACACGAATACAAATAAAGGCTGTGAAGGGGGACTTGTTACACTATTAGAAAGAAAAAAATAAAAATAAATCTTCACACTATTGGTTGCTCCTTACATCAAAATGAGCTTCCATTTAAAGCTCTATTCAAACATTTAGATGGCACCACAAAAAGCCCCACTACATTCAATGGTCCATTGGGTAAATTATGTGCAAATGATTGCCATAATTTACCCCCAAAATCTTTTTCAGCTGTTGAAAATCCCCTGGAATTTCATTTTGGAATGAAAGATATGGATAGCCTTAGTGGTGACCAAAGACTACTCTATGAAAATACAGTTGGTATTTCTAGAGGTAAGGTGAAAATTTGCATCATGGAAAATT
>OY757918.1:56387267-56392267 GCA_963585895.1 Sepioteuthis lessoniana
GGAAATAATATTCCTGTAACTATATTGAGAGACACTGGTTCGACCCAATCCTTAATACTAGAGAGAAAATTACCGCGGGGTCAACCGCTAGGATTTACAACAATTAAAGGAATAGGAGGAAAGGCTCTGAAAGTACCCCTGAGGAAAGTGAAATTGATGACAGGGAAAATTAGCAGAGAAATAATAGTGGGGGTAGTGAAGACTCTACCTATGAAAAAAATAGACCTCCTACTCGGAAATGAAGCGAAAATCGAATTCGCACAACAAGGCAAAAATTGTAAAAGCGAGGAGAAAGGCCAGAAGGCAAATCCATATAACCTATGCAGAAAAAAACGGGACGAAACGGGAGAAAATATTCCGATGGTAAATAAGACTTGTGAAGAACTGAAACGAGCTCAAAAAAACGATGAGAGCTTAAGAAAGTTATATAAGCAAGTGGACAAACCCATAACCATCAAAGAGAGACCGTTCGAGCGAGTAATAATGGACTGTATAGGCCCTTTACCGAAAACGAAGTCGAGAAATCAGTAATTATTGACAATAATGTGCGCAAGTTCTAGGTTCCCAGAGCCCATCCCTCTGCGAACTATGTCAACGAAAAAAGTGGTCGAATCAATGACAAATTTTTTCGTAAAAGTAGGACTCCCTAAGGTTATCCAAACTGACAGAAGAACAAACTTTATGTCTAACTTGTTTAAGAGAGTAATTGGACAGCTGGGAGCGAAAAGGAGGAGCCAAATGAACCTTCTCTAATCACGCATGATTCGAGGCTAAAGGAGGGAGAAAAAAAAAAGAAAAAGACGAAGACCAGAAATGGAATTGCAAGTCAACTCCTTTCCACTTTTTACCCATCTTAGCTAGCCTTGAACTCTTGGAGTGAACTTTGGGTGACCTTATCAACCACGTGTTCGGCCCTAAGAGTCAAGGAAGGACCTTTGGTTTTTTGACTGGAAAAGTGACTAGAACAGTAGCGGTTTTGACTTCAAGGCGTCGACATTCATCCCTGGGTTCTGTTTCACTACACCCGAAATGTGACTAAGTAAAAAGAACAGCAGAAAACTGACTCCTTGTGGCAAGCTTCTTTGAGAAAAAGGAAAGAAAACAAAAAGAGAGAACGAAAGAGAAAAAGAACGAAAGAAAAAAAAAGAGATTATTAACCAGTCCTAAATCCTCAGTGAGTTCCGCATTTCTTTTGCCTCTATGTGTCTATCATGCAAATCTATTTGAGTTATAATTCGTCTCGGACTTCTTTACATACATAGTAACATTAGTTTTCCAACCCCTCTTGTTCTTAAAACCCTTTTTTTTTTATATATATTCTTATTCATCCCTAAATAAGTTGTTATTGTAGTAATAAAATTTTGTTGTTAAATCTTCAAATTGTGTTGTGTTGGTTCTGTGAGTGCTTGTCGCTTATTCTGTTGTGATTTACCGTGAGTCTTATATTGGAGAAATTCCCTTCCCATAGTTCACCCTTTTTTTTTTATCGAACCTTGGGACATTCTCGCAATTTTATATATATTTTTTTTTTATTCTCGTTACGTGCCTGTTTTCGCAGTCCCAGTGAAAGTTGGTTCGTAACATGAGAGACAGAATGACTGGGATAAAGAATTACCGTTTATATTCTTTGCTATCAGGGACTCAATCCAGGAAGCGTTGGGTTATAACCCATTCGAATTAGTCTACGGGTATGAGTTGAGAAATCCCCTGAAAATAGCAAAGGAACAGTGGGAAGACCCTAGAACAGAAGCTGTGGCAAATTATATCGGAAATCTACAGAAGAGATTGGAATCTGCTAGAAAAACAGCAGAAAACCATATGAATAAATCTCAAGAGAAAATGCGAAGGAATTATGACCAGAGGTCTAAGGGCAGACAATTCTGCAAGGGCAAGAAAATTATTACCCTTTTACCAACAAGGAAATCTCCCTTCAACACGAAACAAGAATAGGAGATGGTAAAACTGGTATCTTATAGCTGATACTCTTTCAAGATGCCAAGAAGTTGACTAACTAAGCGAGGCTCAAGCCTATATTTGTAACGCTCAGCAAGAGCTGGTTTACTCAGGGAAGGAAACATGGATCCCTTCTGAAATCTAGAGGCTAGATTTAAAAGAAAAATGGACCCATTTTTCTTTTCTTTGATGGAAAGGGGTGTTACGGCCACCGGCCAGGGTAGGATTATAATGCAAGGACTACAATGAGAATCAGAAGTGGGGCGGGTGATTGGCGAGTCTTCGAGCCCTAGCAACAGTGGAAGAAGCACCCGAGAAGGGGCAAAGGTCTTGACCCGGATAAGGAGAAGACATGCCATTGGTCAAGGCAGGGAGGGCGCTTTACCGCCAAAAAGAAACGAAACCCAAAAAGTCAGTTTTGAGCTTCGCCAGGGAAGAGAAAGGTTGCCTTTTCACGGGGTCCGGTGAAAGGGGAAATTCGAACAATAGAAGCCGTGGCTCCATTGAGTAAGAACATGAGGCTCAACGCAAAAGAAAAGGAAAACAAAAACTGGTGCCTTGCAACTCGTTAATAGGAGATTAACGAATATAAGAAAAAAAGAAAAAAATTAACAAAAGAAAGGAAAGATAAAAAAAAAAGGTTAGTCAAAATTTTTATCAAGAATAATATACATAACCTAAATAAAGGTCCGTATCAAGACTATTCCAAAGAAATATTTTTGAGGCTGTTCATCAGCAACTAGTTTTGGCCGAAAACCTATTTATTTAAAATTTGGGTATCCATAAAGACGAAGAGGAGAGACTCTTGTTCTTCGGTGAAAGAAGAAAAAAAATACTTTGTCTTATTGGAAGGACCTAGTCAGATACTATTGGGAGCGACTTGTTCTCCACATTTCTGTATATTTTTTGTTGTATTCATTTTTGCTCTTTGTTTATCTGTTGTTACAGTTGTCCTTTCTTTTAAATAAAAAAAATGTATGAATGATACATATATAAAGATAAGGAGAAAACCAACTACGCGTTATATTGTTTGTCCGGTTCAGAATTCCCCACGTGTTCATTCATATCACGTTGACCACTTTAACCTTAAAACATCCTCATTCGTACGTGGTCTTAGTAACCCACAGACAAGACTCCGTCCATCTCTCGAAAAATTAAAAATACGGGTGGAAACCCGTGACAATGTATATACATATATATATACATGCATATACATATATATATATATATATATACATGCATATACATATATATATATATATGCAAATATATATATATTCATGCATATACATATATATATATATATACATGCATATATACATATATATACATGCATATACATATATATACATATATATATATATATACATGCATATACATATATATATATATACATGCATATACATATATATATATACATGCATATACATATATATAAATATACATGCATATATATATATATATATATATATGCATATATATATACACATGCATATACATATATATACATTCATATACATATATATATATATATACGTGCATATACATATATATATATATATATAAATATATATATATATATACATGCATATCCATATACATATAAATATACATGCATATACATATATATATATATATATATATACATGCATATACATATATATATACATGCATATACATATATATATACATGCATATACATATATATATATACATGCATATACATATATATATATATGCATATACATATATATATATATACATGCATATACATATATATATATATGCATATACATATATATATACATGCATATACATATATACATATATATACATGCATATACATATATATATACATGCATATACATATATACATATATATACATGCATATACATATATATATATATATATACATATACATTCATATATATATATATATATATACATGCATATACATATATACATGCATATACATATATATATATATACATGCATATACATATATATATACATGCATATACATATATATATACATGCATATACATATATACATATATATACATGCATATACATATATATATACATGCATATACATATATATATATATACATGCATATACATATATATATATATACACATTCATATATATATATATATATATATATACATGCATATACATATATATATACATGCATATACATATATATATATATTGTGACGCGAAAATTTACCTTTTTATCCCAGAACGGGACTTTATTTTCGCACGTGTGAAGACAGAGCAGGTTGGCACTTGATCCCTTGTAGAATAAGTCCTCGTTAAGAGTTTTTTTCTCAGGCATATAAGAACTGGCATATTATGTGGGGGATTAATTTATGGCCAGACTGACCGCCGCTGGCAAGGGGTTCCAATTTTCACACTATACACACACCCACCAAGGCTGCTAGACAATGGAAGATATGGACCTCTAGGTTTAGTCGTAATAATATTAATTAGAGTAGTCGGCAATTCCAGTTTCCCGTATAAGAATTTAAAGGAATTAATAGGACAATTTTAAGCCAGATAACATAAGGCGACATGAAGCTGGAAAAGAAACATGAAATAACAAACTCTTAGAAGACACTGCAAATAACAACTGCGACCACGTGGGAACATTAAAATATATCAATCTTTTACTACACATAGATATACACCTTCAACGTGTCAAATATATCATAAATGAACAGTCCATGAACATAAATGTCTTTCTTCTTTTCTGTTCTTTCATTTTTCTTCAAATTGTGAGAGAAAAAGAGAGGGTATATAAAATTAGGTATAAGGAGAAACGGTCTCAAAGTTTACTTATCTTTTTTTTCGCTGACGGGGTTCCTGTGGAGAATATTTCTTCTTTTACGGGCTAATAGACTTTATGCTATTTTTAGTACTGGCTTGAAGAAACGGCTTCTTCTTGTCCGAGATTTTCTTCATCTTCTTTTACCCGGAGTACTTGGCTTTTGGTTCTGTCCGCTACGAACCCTGTCCAACAACTAACTTTCTTATCTTTTTTTG